>PVIW01004643.1:0-126356 GCA_004026585.1 Noctilio leporinus | reverse complement strand
CTCATTATTGTTCCGTAATGGGTGAGATCATATGATATTTGTCCTTCACTGACTGGCTTATTTCACTAAGCATAATACTCTCCAGTTCCATCCATGTTGTTGCAAAGGGTACAAGTTCCTTCTTTCTTTCTGCTATATAGAATTCCATTGTGTAAATGTACCAAAGTTTTTTGATCCAATCATCCACTGATGGGCACTTCGGCTGTTTCCAGCACTTGGCTATTATAAATAGTGCCGCTATGAACATAGGTGTGCATAGGTTCTTATGAATTGGTGTTTCAGGATTCTTTGGGTATAGTCCAAGTAGTGGAATTGCTGGATCAAAAGGCAGTTCCATTTTTAGTTTTTTAAGGAAACCCTGTACTGCTTTTCACAGTGGCTGTACCAGCCTACATTCCCACCAGCAGTGTACGAAGGTGGCAAACTTTTCTTAGGGGGACAGAGTTCCATCCTGATGGAAGAGCAAACACATTCTTCAGGGGGAAAGGAAGAACAACAAGCAACATACTGCTCTTCTGTGAGAGTCTGGGAGTTCATCCATCAGTCAGTTCTGAAGAGAGATGAACACAGAAAAAATTCTCAAAACACCTCCCTTCTCTCTAATGTCTCCCACCATTGAAAATCAAAGCATACTTATCCCTAGAATAGTTTTCTTTTTAAAAGTGAGAATGAGGAGGAGGCCTTCATTTATAACTCCTTCTTTTAATTACCTAGGGTGGGGGCAGGGGAGAAAGATAAATGCAATACTACCATCTACTGTTTATGAATAAGTTTTACTCTTATAACAATGATGTAAAATTAGATGTATTGACAGGGAATGAGGACCCAAACTGTTGAGGAAAACACCTGCTATATGAGAGTATCTATACTATAGTATAGCTTATATGACTATTTTGTCAATCATCTATCTATCTATCTATCTATCTCTCATTTATATCATCTATCTAAACTGCCTAGGTAGTAGGACAACTATTCAGTAGATGCTAAGATTGCTTATTTCTTTTCTTTTTTTCCATGGATCTCTTTTATTGCTTACTTGCTACTGACAGCACTGTTTCCTTGCCCCTCCTCCCATCCCTTAAACAATAAAAGATGCCTGGATTTCAGACTCGTTTAAGATAATCTGATGAATAGTTCTCTTATTTTCTTCAGCTAGGCTTTTCCAATCAATAAATCATTTCTTTCTCCAAACTTTGATCTGTTGAATATTGGTCTTTATTTATTTATTTATTTTATTTAAAAAAAAAAATGTTGTTGTTGTTGTATTATATCCATCCCATTTTTCCTCCACTCTGTACCACTCCCCACCCACCCATTCCCACCAAAGTCAATCCCACTTATTCTCCATGTCCATGGTCCCTTTATACTAGGTTCTTGTCTAAGCTGCTCCCCTTCCTTGCCTCTGCCTCCCCCCTCCCCCCAACGCCCTACCCCCTGACCACTGAAGGCATATTCACTGTATTCATATATTTGGTTCTGTTTTGCTTATTATTAGTTTTGTTCATTATTGTCCTGTAATGGGTGAGATCATATGGTATTTGTTCTTCACTGACTGGCTTATTTCACTAAGCATAATACTCTCCAATTCCATCCATGTTGTTGCAAAGGGTATGAGTTCCTTCTTTCTTTCTGCTATATAGTATTCCATTGTGTAAATGTACTAAAGTTTTTTGATCCAGTCATCCCCTGATGGGAATTTAGGCTGTTTCCATCACTTGACTATTGTAAATAGTACTGCTATGAACATAGGTGTACATAGGTTCTTATGAATTGGTGTTTCAGGATTCTTTGGGTATAGTCCAAGTAGTGGAATCACTGGATCAAAAGGCAGTTCCAGTTTTAGTTTTTTAAGGAAACCCCATACTGTTTTCCACAGTGGCCGCACCAGCCTACATTCCCACCAACAGTGCACGAGGGTTCCCTTTGCCCCACATCCTCGCCAACACTTGTTGTTTGTTGATTTGTTGATGATTGCCATTCTGACAGGTGTGAGGTGGTATCTTATTGTGGTTTTCATTTGCATCTCTCTGATGACAAGTGATGTTGAGCATTCTTTCATATGCCTCTGGGCCCTCTGTATCTCTCCCTCACTGAGTTGTCTGTTCAGGTCCTTTGCCCATTTCTTAATTGGGCTGTCTGTCTCCCTGGTCTTGAGTCACATTAGTTCTTTATGTATTATGGAGATCAGACCCTTGTCTGAGGTATCATTGGCAATTATGTTTTCCCATACAGTTGGTTCCCTTTGAATTTTGCCGATATTTTCTTTAGCTGAACAGAAACTTTTCCACTTGATATAGTCCCATTTGTTGATTTGTTCTTTTATTTCCTTTGCCCTTGGTGAAGTATCAGTAAACATATTTTTGCATAGGATATCCAAAAGTTTACTGCCTATATTTTTCTCCAGGACCTTTATGGTGGCACTGCTTATGTTTAAATCCTTTATCCATCTTGAGTTTATTTTGGTGTATGGTGTAAGTTGATGGTCTAGTTTTATCTTTTTGCATGTTGTTGTCCAGTTCCCCCAACACTACTTGTTGAAGAGACTGTTTTCACTCCATTTGATGTTCCTTTCCCCTTTGTTAAATATGAGTTGACCATAGAGTCCTGGGTTAATTTCTGGACTCTCTATTCTGTTTCATTGATCTACATGTCTATTCTTATGCCAGAACCAGGCTATTTCGATGACAGTGGCCTTGTAGTATTGTTTGAAGTCCGGTATTGTGATTCCTCCTACCTAGTTGTTCTTTCTCAAGATTGTGGTGGCTATTCGTGGGAGTTTTTGGCTCCATATAAATTTTTGAAGTATTTTTTCTATTTCTGTGAAGTTTGTCATTGGCATTTTAATTAGGATAGCATTGAATCTATAGATTTCTTTGGGTAATATGGACATTTTAATGATGTTAATTCTTCCCATTCATGAACATGGTATGTGTATCTTCCTTGATTTCTATCTTCATTGTTATGTAGTTTTCTGTGTACAGGTCTTTTACCTTCTTAGTTAAGTTGATTCCTAGGTACTTTATTTTTCTTTGTTGCTATGGTAAATGGGATTTGTTTTTTCACTTCTATTTCTGTTGTTTCATTATTGGTATACAAAAATGCTTTTGATTTCTGGATATTGACTTTATACCAAGCTATTTTGCTAAATTTGCTTATTAGGTTGAGTAAATTTTTGGTGGAGCCAATCGGGTTTTGTATGTACACTATCATATCATCTGCAAATAATGACAGTTTGCCTTCCTCCTTTCCAATTTGGATAGCTTTGATTCTTTTTTCTTCTCTGATGGCTAGAGCTAGAACTTCCAAGACAATGTCGAATAGAAGTGGAGAAAGTGGACAGCCTTGTCTCGTTCCTGATCTTAGGGGGAAAGCTTTAAGTTTTTGTCCATTAAGTATGATGTTGGCTTTAGGTTTCTCATATATGGCCTTTATGATGTTAAGGTATGCTCCTTCTATTCCCATTTTGCTGAGGGTTTTTTATCATAAATGGTTGCCATACTTTATCAAATGCCTTTTCAGCATCTATTGATATGATCATATGGATTTTATCTTTCAATTTGTTGATGTGGTGTATTACATTTATTGATTTAGGAATGTTGTACCATCCTTGCATCCTTGGGACAAAACCCACTTGATCATGGTGTATGATCTTTGTAATATACTGCTGAATCCGATTGGCCAATATTTTGTTGAGAATTTTAGCATCTATGTTTATCAGAGGTATATGCCTGTAACTTTCTTTCTTAGTTGTGTCTTGCCCTGGTTTTGGGATTAGAATAATATTGGTCTCATAGAAAGAGTTTGGGAGTCTTCCCTCTTCCTGGATTTTTTGGTATAGGTTGAGAAGGATAGGAGTTAGTTCTTCTTTAAATGTTTGGTAAAATTCACCTGTGTAGCCATCTGGTCCAGGGCTCTTGTGCTTTGGGAGATTTTGGATCACTTATTCAATTTCACTAGTTGTTATTGGCCTATTCAGGGTTTCTGCTTCTTCTGGGTTCAGTTTTGGTAGATTATACATTTCCAGAAATGTGTCCATTTCGTCCAGGTTGTCATATTTTTTGTCATATAGTTGTTTGTAGTAATTTCTTACAATCTTTTGTATTTCTGAGGTATCAGTTGTGATTTGTCCTCTGTCAGTTCTGATTCTGTTTATTTGGGTCCTGTCTCTCTTTTTCTTGATGAGTCTCGATAAGGGCTTGTCAATTTTGTTTATTTTTCCAAAGAATCAGCTCCTGGACCTGTTGATTCTTTGAATTGTTGTTTGAATATCTGAGTTATTTAGTTCTGCTCTGATCTTGATGATTTCCTTCCTTCTACTTGCTCTGGGCTTTGTTTGTTGTTGCTCCTCTAGTTCTTGCAGCTTTATAGTTAGGTTGTTTTTATAAACATCTTGTGACCTTTTTTTGGAAGGCCTGTATAGCTGTAAATTTCCCCCTGAGAAGTGCCTTTGCTGTATCCCACAGGTTTTGGGCTGTTCGGTGTTCATTGTCATTTGTTTGAATGAACTTTTTGATTTCATCTTTGATCTCATTGTTAACCCATTCATTGCTTAAAAGCATGTTATTCAGTCTCCATGAATTAGAGAATTTTTGTTTTTTTCCCTTGAGATTGGTTTCTAGTTTCAAGCCATTGTGATATGAGAAGATGCTTGGTATGATTTCAATTTTCCTGTATTTGTGGAGGCTTGTCTTGTGACACATCATGTGGTCTATCTTAGAGAATGATCCATGTGCATTTGAAAAGAATGTGTATTTTGCTTAGTTGAGGTGAAAGGTTCTGTATACATCAGTTAGATCCATTTCCTCTAGAGTATTGTTCAATGCCACAACATCTTTGGGGATTTTTTGTTTAGAAGGTCTGTCCATTGTTGATGGTGGGGTATTAAAATCCTCTACTATTAGTGTGTTGCTGTCTATATCTTTCTTAAAGTCCTCTAAGGTTTTCCATATATATTTCAGAGCTCCTATGTTGGGTGCATATATGTTTACCAGAGTTATTTCTTCTTGATGGATTGTTCCCTTAAGTATTATGAAATATCCATTTTTGTCCCTTTTTATGGCCTTCATTGTGAAATCAATTTTGTCTGAAATAAGTATTGCTACTCCAGCTTTTTTTTTCATGTCCATTTGCTTGATATATATTTTTCCATCCTTTCACTCTCAATCTGTGTCGATCTTTTGTTCTGAGGTAGGTCTCTTGAAGACAGCATATATGTGGGTCATGTTGTCTTATCCATTCAGTTACCCTATGTCTTTTGATTGGTGCATTTAATCCATTTACATTTATGGTTATTATTGATTGATACTTTTTCATTGCCACTTTCTCCCTTTGTATCTGTATTCCTCTTTGGCTTTCTCTGTTTCTTCATTTTATTTATTTATTTATTTATTTATTTATTTATTTATTTATTTTTAAAGCAGACCCTTTAGCATTTCTTGCAAACCTGGTTTGGTAGAGATGTATTGTTTTAGTCTCTTTTTTTTTTTTGGTCTGGGAAGCTCCTTATTTCTCCTTCTACCTTGAATGAGAGCCTTGCTGGGTATAGTATTCTTGGTTGCAGGCCTTTGTTTTCCATTACTTGAAATACTTTTTGCCATTCCCTTTGGCCTGAATTTTTTCTGTTGAATAATCATTTGATATCCTTATTGGAGCCCCTTTATATGTTATTTGTCATTTCTCTCTTGATGCTTTTAGGATTCTCTTTGTCATTGAAAGTAGCCATTTTAATAATAATGTGCCTTGGTGTTTGTCTGTTTGGGTTGATCTTCATTGGGACCCTCTGTGCTTCCTGAACTGGATTCATGTTTTCACTCATTGTGTTAGGAAATTTTCTATCATGACTTTTTTTGAACAGGTTTTCCATTTCTTGTTTCTCTTCTCCTTCTGGTATCCCTATGATATGGATGTTGTTACATTTCATGTTGCCCTGAAGCTCTCTTAAACCCTCTTCAATCTTGTTCAGACTTTTTTTATTCTCTTGTACTGTCTTGGAGTATTTGTCTACATTATCCTCCAACTCTCTGATCCAGTCCTCTGCTTCCTGTAGCCTACTGTTAATTCCTTCTACTGTATTCTTCAATTCAGAAATTGTATTCTTCATTTCCTCCTGGCACTTATTGATAGTTTCTATGTCCTTTTTCATGCTGTTGTAGCTCTCAGTAAGTTCCTTTTAACTCCCTTGGAGTTCTTTGTAGTTCTCCTGGAGTTGTTTATAGTTTTCCTTGATGTGGCTGAGCTCATTGAGCTTCTCTATCATCATTCTTTTGAATTCCTTATGTGATATTTTGGGTGCCTCTGTTTCATTTGTTGGTCTGTTTGGGGATTCTTCCTTTCCTTTTGGTGATGGACTGATTCTTTTTCCCCCCATTTTGGGCATCTGTTGTTGCTTGCTTTTTATTTTTTGTTTTTTTCCTTGGATTAATCTGCTTTGCCTCCTTGCCTTAGTTGGGCACCCTTCTGTGTTAGGAGATTTGTGGAGTTCAATGTTTCAGTCTCCCAGATTTTCTCCACTTGTTGTTCTTGGTGTGGCCTTTATTTGGGCTGTCTGGTTATATTCTGGACCTGTGGGCTTTTAGTGGGAAAAAAAGAAAAGAAAAAAAATAGATAATAATAATAAGAAGAAAGGGTTTAGATAACTGTTCACCCTTAATAATCCCTGATTGGTCCATGTGGAGCTGGGACCTGTGGGCTTATAGCAGAGAGAAAAAAAAAATTAAAATAATTAACAAAAGAAAAAAAAAAAGGAAAAAATAAGAAAAAGAAAAAACAATATTAATAAAGAAAGGGTTTAGGTGGCTGTTCACCCTTTATGATCTCTGATTGGTCCAGGTGGAGCCAGGATCTGTGGGCTTTAACGGGAAGAAATGAAAAAAAAGAAAAAAAGAAAAAGAAAGGAAAGAAAAAAAAAAAAGAAAAAGGAAGAAAGAAAAGAATAAAGAAAGGGTTTTGGTGGCTGGGGAGGGGAGGAATACTTAGATTGAGGACCGGAATGAGTTGTAGCCAGAGAGTGAGTAGACTTTAAATCAAGAGTAGGGGGACGGTCTAGGATACTTAGGTGGATTGAGATAGGGGGGGGATTAAGAATATGTGAGAAGTAACTTTTGAAATGGATATGTTGGGGATTAATAGTTTATGTAGCTCTCAGTGTAACTCAGGTGCTTAAGATTAGCAGCAATCCATTTCCTGAGTCTGCCTCTTTTTCTTGGTCAGGTCTCTGCAGTCTATAGTCTAGCTGGTCTTGGAGTGGCAGGGCCTCTGATTGTTACAGTCAGGGCTGATTCTGACTGTAAGTCCCCAGGTAGTCTGGGCCTTCAGTAGCCTCGCTGGGTTTTAGGGCTACTGGTGTTCTGGGGCCCGCAGGGTGCCCCCTCTAACTCCTGGCAGAGGTTCCTGCCTGTGATGGGCACCTGGCATCCCTGCAGGGCAGCCTACAACCTCGCTGGTTCCTGTGATGACTGGCCCTGCCCCCGCAGCTCCTGGAGGAGGCAGCCCCCGTCCACCAACAGTGCCCAGGGTCTGCCAACACTGCCCAGCTCCCCCAGGTGAGAGCGAATCCTCCAAGCAGACCAGCTCTCCAAAGAGTCCTTCACACTGCCTCTGTGATGCTCCCCTCCCAGTAAGTCTGCGGCCTTTGTCCCTAGCAATGGGCGGGTCAGTTGCCCCAGCTACAAGTTCCTCGCTCACAGTTTGGAGTTTCCCTGGGAGCCTGGGGCCCTGTGTGGGTGTGCAGGGCTGGGCCTCCCCCCTCATAGGGACTTCAAGCTGCTATTTTCCCGGTGGCCCAGCAGCACCGTTTTCGGCCCTCTCGCTGCCTTGGCCAGTGCACTTCCCTGCTCCCCAGCTCCTGCTCCCACAGGACTCTTCTCCTCTGCCTCTAGCCCAGTGAGGAGCTTCCTCTCCCTGTTTCCTGGGCGAGGCTCTCACACAGTCCCTCCCCTGCAGGAGTTCAATTCCTCCTTCACTCTGGCGTTTGCCCTTGCTGCCCACACTTCGTTGTTCAGATTTCTAGTCACCAGGGAGCCTGGAGCTGCTTCAGTTAAACACGCCCCTCTGGGTAGAGCCGCCACTGCCCAGAACCGACCTTGGCCCACCAGCGGTAGGTTCAGAAACCGCCTCACCTGCTCTCCTGCAGGTCTCTGCTGCCTCTGGGCTGTGCTCCCCTGAGTCCAAATGCTGACCGCTGCAAGTGTTAGGGACCTGAAGACGTCTTGCGCTCCC
Organism: Noctilio leporinus; assembly: GCA_004026585.1. Classification (NCBI taxonomy): domain Eukaryota; kingdom Metazoa; phylum Chordata; class Mammalia; order Chiroptera; family Noctilionidae; genus Noctilio; species Noctilio leporinus. The sequence continues at coordinate 118,139 of PVIW01004643.1, read as the reverse complement.
TATCCTGTCCTCCAGCTGCTCTGGTACTCAAGAATGCCACCAGCACTGCTCTCTACTCTGTCATTATCTTTGATCCCAAGATTGCTTATTTCTAAGTGAAGGGGTGGAGGTAAGTTTTATTTTTAAAAAGTATTTCCTATATATATGTACTATTCCAGCAATTAGAAAATGTCAGTTTTATCTTCAGAGAAAGAAAGCTACTTTCATTTTAAGAGCAAGAGAAACAGGCAAAGATTTGGTAGAGCATTTGATTGGCAAAATTGATCTTTTCTGAATGGTGTTGGAATGACTGACTTGGAATGCTTATGTACAGAGTCACTGTATGTTTTGTTCTTTTAGAGACTTTATGTTTTTTTAGAGCAGCTTTAGATTCACAATGAAAATTGAGTGGAAGTTCCAGAGGTTTCCTGTATAGCTCTTGCTCCCTGCTCCCAACATGCACAGCCTTCCCCAATGTCAGCACTCCCGACCAGAGAGGTACATTTGTTACATCACAACCTATCAATGGGTGATATATATCATCACCCAAAGTCCATAGTTTACATGAGTGTTCATTCTTGGTGTTGGACATTCTGTGTCCTGGAAAAGTGTGTAATGACATATACCTATCACCATAATGTACTGAGTATTTTCACTGCTTCTGTGCTCTGCACATTCACTTCTTCTTGCCTCCCCACTCCCCGACAGATTATTTTGTTGTATTGAAAATGCAGCTTTTTAAAGGAAGATTGTCTTTCGTACTGCTTTGCCCTATGAAATTTTGATTTAGAGGGTACTTGGTTTCAGTCTAGCCTCTATTATGCACCAACATAATTTGTCCCTGAGCAAATTATTTAATCTATCTGAGCATGTATCCTCAACTAACAAAGAAGCATAGTATCTGTCAGTGATGAATAAATGTGCATAAAGTGCCTGTGGTAATTCTGAGGAATATGTGTATGCATGAGTGTCTCTGCACACAGGTATGTGTATGCATGTGTTCATGCATGTTCACATGTGTGCATGTATGTATTTTGCCTTCAGTTTATTTCCAAAGGGTAGTTTTGATATGGTTTACTATTAGTGTAGACAAGAAGTGATACACGAAAGAGACTCAGGGGCGATAGAGGATTTAAATAGAGAAAAGCTGCCAAAAGTCCCCATTTTGCTATCTGTGCCTTCTAACTAGCACATCTACTCCACGTCCTCCACATTCTGGTCTTTCTCCATCATGGCCTGCGTCTTGAAGAGGTAAGAAGAGCTGCCTACTGGAACAAAAGAAGAGTTAGACCCAAGAGAAGAGAAGTTGCCTGGGGTAGCTAAAAGGCCACTATTCTTCAAATCCCCAAAGGTCCCTCTGCCAGCTATGGTTTACTGACTCACATCACATCAGTCTCCTCCTAGTTATTCAGCTTCAAACAGATACAGTATTTTGTCCCTAATTCACCACCACGCAAAGCTCAGAAGAACTAAGAGATGGACTTTCACCTCTTGGCATCTCAACTAGCCCAGTCTCTGGTCTCAGATAAAACAAAATATTTTAATTCTAGCTTACTTTTTTATTCAACCTGAGAGTTATTTTATTTTTTATTTTTATTTTTTTCTGTTTTTAATCCTCACCTGAGGATAAGCTTATTGATTTTAGAGAGAGGAGAAGGGAGGGAGGGTAGAAGAGAAACATCAACTGGTTGCCTCTCCTATGTGCCCCGACTGGGAACTGAACCTGCAATCTAGTCACAGGAAATTGAACCATGATGTTTGGGTTTATGGGACAATGCTCCACTCCATTGAGCCACACCTGCCCAGGACAACCTGAGAGGAGTTTTATGCTTCACCAAATGCTAGGTGGTAAGAACTTCTTTAGTTTAGTATTTTTTTTTTTAAGATTTTATTCATTATTTTCAGAGAGAAGGGCAGGAAGGGAGGAAGAAAGGGAGAGAAACATCAATATATGATTGCCTTTCACCTGCCTTCAGCTTAAGGACCTGGCTGGAGATCTGGCTGGCAACCTGGTTATGTGCCCTGGCTGGGAAATCAAACCAGTGACTTTTGGATTCACAGGCTGGAACCAATCCTCTGAGCCACAACAATCAGGGCTAGTTTTGTTTTTTTTTAGATCAATTTTCTTTTAACCTCTCTCCCCATGTAAACTTAATTCACTAATGTTAAGAATTACATAGTAGATTAAAAATTCTGAAGCTGAGCTGGCAAAATATAACTAGAGTACATAATATTGGTCCTCAAGCCAAAAAAATTATGGTGCAATTTGTTGCTAAATCAACTTAATGTAATTATTATATGTCTTTGTTATAAGCCTTCCAATGGTTCCTGCAGCTTTCTGGAAACTTAAGCTGCATAATCCAAGGTCCTTGCTACTTTTCTGTTGCTAAATTTTCAAAACTGAGTTGTATTGAGCTATCAGCCAGGAAACAAGAATTATATACTCTTTCTCCCTCACCTTGTTTTCTTTTTTTCTTTTTTTAAATTTTATTGTTATATTATATCCATCCCCTTTTTGCTCCCCTCTGTCCCCCTCCCCACCCACCCATTCCCCACAAAGTCAATCCCACCTGTTGTCCATGTCCATGGTTCCTTTATACTAGGTTCTTGTCTAAGCTGCTCCCCTTTCTTGCCTCTGCCTCCCCCCTCCCCCTCCCCCCAACCCCTTTTCCCCTGACCACTGAAGGCCTATTCGTTGTATTCATATACTTGGTTCTGTTTTGCTTGTTGTTAGTTTTGCTCATTATTGTCCCGTAATGGGTGAGATCATATGATATTTGTCCTGGCTTATTTCACTAAGCATAATACTCTCCAGTTCCATCCATGTTGTTGCAAAGGGTACAAGTTCCTTCTTTCTTTCTGCTATATAGAATTCCATTGTGTAAATGTACCAAAGTTTTTTGATCCAATCATCCACTGATGAGCACTTAGGCTGTTTCCAGCACTTGGCTATTGTAAATAGTGCCGCTATGAACATAGGTGTGCATAGGTTCTTATGAATTGGTGTTTCAGGATTCTTTGGGTATAGTCTAAGAAGTGGAATTGCTGTATCAAAAGGCAGTTCCATTTTTAGTTTTTTAAGGAAACCCCATACTGTTTTCCACAGTGGCTGCACCAGCCTGCATTCCCACCAACAGTGTATGAGGGTTCCCTTTTCCCCGCATCCTCGCCAACACTTGTTGTTTATTGATTTGCTGATGATTGCCATTCTGACAGGTGTGAGGTCCCTCACCTTTTTTTCTGATGGACAGTATAGCTTACTGAATAATATTTAAGAATATTTAAGAATTTTCCTGTGTTAATGAAATGATTAGTTTCACAAATAAGTTAATATTTTACACTATATAAAATTAAATAAATAGAACCCTGATGCAATAACATGTATTGCAATCAAAGGGAAGATTTCTATCAAGCAACATTTCATTTTAAACAAGTACCCTGAAGATATGTAGCAATTCAGTCATGTCTACCCCAGGGATGCTCAATTTCACCACCATCACCATTGACCATTGACATTTGGGCCTTGTTCTTCAGTGTGTGGGGCCTGTCCTGTGCATTTTAGGATGTTTGGCAGCATTACTGGCTTCTATCTCCCAGATACTGGTAGCACTTGCCATTCCAGCTCAATCCAAAATGCCTCTAACCAACCTACAGATTGGCCCAAGTAGAGAATGACTGGCTCAACCCACTAGCAACCAGCCTTCAACTTCAATGAAAAACAAGCCAGGCTATTCAATAAAAAGGAAAGAAACACCAATACATTCTACACCATGGCTGATTCTCAAAAACTATGCTAGGTGAAGGAAGCCAGACACAAAAGACTACATATTATATGATCCCATTTATATGAAATGTCCTGCAAAAGTAATACTATAGAGACAGAAAATAGATCAGTGGTTGTCAGTACAGGCATAGGAATGAGGATTGATTGCAAATGGGCATGAGGAACCTTATTGGGGCGATAGAAATGTTGTAAATCTGGATTATGGTGACAGTCCTCACAACTTGGTAGGTGTCCTAAAAACCACTAAATTATACACTTTAGATGTATGAGTTTTATAGTCTGTAAGTTTGACCTTGATAAAGTGTTTAAAAAAACATTAAAAAGTAGGAGGGCAGTTGGGTGGGGGCAGGGGAGAGCAACAGGGAAAAATTGGGACAACTGTAATTAAGCACCAATAAAATTTAAAAATACATATTTAAAAAATAGGAGGGCAAATTGTACCACAGAAAAAGCAAATCAAAACAGGAGGTAACCCTAATTCCAGTGATCTCCTTTAATTACGGGAAGTAGTCTTCTAAAATCAGAGATCAAATTCCCCATGTTCTATCAACCAAATGACCGTTACATAAAGCCCACAATATTTTTTGCTGGCCAGACAGCTGCATGTCTGTTAGCACCTGATGCCACTCCCCAGGCTGTTTAATGACTTGTAGCATACGTCTCTCTGTGGAAAATAATGTGCATGCATGGCCACCCATGTTCAACACGGCCAGGAAGAAGACAGGCTGAGCAGCAGGGCACTGTTGTGTAAGACACTATGCTTTCTGTTGGTATATAAAATCTTTTACATTCATCATGAAACATGCCTACTCTGACAAGATGTGTGACGGGTAAAAGGGTTGAAACCACTCAGAATCCCCCATTGTCTGCTCAAACCTCCACCATAGTAAAACAAACAAAAAAATACAAAACTTTCTTATGATATACATTAAATAACATCTATGTGACCATTCAAAGAAGTTCCAGGGACCCTCTTATTGAGCACATGGCTTCTTGGAAAATGTTCGGCTGCTGTTAATTTACTGTAAAAATATTTAACATATTCACTCTTTTTAAACGATTTTATTTATTATTTCCAGAGAAAAAGGAAAAAAGGCAGAGACGGAGAGAAACATCAATGTATGGCTGCCTCTCACCTGCCTCCTGCCACATATCTGTCTGGACACCTGGCTTGCAACCTGGTTATGTGCCTTGGCTGGGGAATCGAACCACAGACCTTCAGGTTTGCAGGCCTGCGCCTTATCCACTGTGCTACCAGCCAGGGCCATATTCACTCTTTACTTAGAGGACTAGTCATTCATTTTTAGGGGTTCATGACCTCTTAGGTATGTTAGTAAGTGAGGTAAAGAAGCCTTTCCTGTGTAAGTTAGAAACACTAATGTGGCCAGATTCACAACCCAAAGTGAGGAAGCACTCAAACTTCTAGAATCTTCAGCTCTGGTGGAGCTAAGAAAAGGGAGAAGTTGGTTACAAGTTGGGATTTTGGGGTAACTTATCCCAAGACCTCAATCTGGCAAAGTTCTGGCAAAGGAATGTATTGATAATAAATTTACTGCTGCCCTCCCCACTCATCCACACATACATGTTTTATCTGGAAACTGTGGAGACATGGAAGAGATGATTTTATTAATTTAAATTCCCCCTAAGACCACATATAAAAAGATTCATTTTCCAATAACTCTATATTTGATATGTTGTACAACATTAAAATTCTGAGAAGTCCTGCCCCTGTTTTAAGGCCCAGTAAACTAAAGACTGAGGAAATCACATTGGACCTGGCAGAAGGCAGGCAGCGCTAAGTTGATGTGCCCAACAATGCTATCAACATTTCAGGAAAATAACTGAAATAGTAAGTAATTTTGATGGGACCCTACCTGGGGGCTGAAGGCAAGGATGGTGCTCATCTGCCTGATCAAATCTCACTGGAGTCTTAGAAAATGTAATGCAGAATGTTTGCTTTTTGCCTATCAACTCTAACAACTGGCATAGGAAGACCTTCAGGAAAACATTGTTTGTCCCATGCATGCATGCTCTGTGAAATGCACTCATGAGAATTGTACTGTGACATTTTGCTGAGCAGGACCCAGAATTCAGGGAACAAACACTTTTTTTTTAAATTTAATTTTATTGTTGTTGTATTACATCCATCCCATTTCTACTTCCCTTCCCTACCCACCCACACCTCCATAAAGTCAATCCCACTTTTTGTCTATGTCCATGGTTCTTCCATGCTAGTTCCTTGACTAAACTGCTCCTTTGCCTCCTCTTCCCTTCTCCCTGCTCTGCTCTACCCACTGAAGGTCTACTCATTGTGTTCATGTAACTGGATCTGTTTTACGTGTTTGTTTGTTTTGTTCATTAGTCCTGTAATGGGTGAGATCATATGGTATTTGTCCTTCACTGACTGGCTTATTTCACTAAGCATAATACTTTCCAGTTCCATCCATGTTGTTGCAAAGGGTAGGAGTTCCTTCTTTCTGTCCGTTGTGTAATATTCCATTGTGTAAATGTACCAAAGTTTTTTGATCCAATCACCCACTAATGGGCACCTAGGTTGTTTCCAGCACTTGGCTATTGTAAATAGTGCTGCTATGAACATAGGGGTACATAGGTTCTTATGAATTGGTGTTTCAGGGTTCTTTAGGTATAGTCTTAGTAATGGAATTGCTGGATCAAAAGGCAGTTCCATTTTTAGTTTTTTAAGGAAACTCCATACTGTTTTCCATAGCGGCTGCACCAGCCTGCATTCCCATTAACAGTGCACCAGGGTTCCCTTTTCCTCACATCCTCACCAACCCTTATTATTTGTTGATTTGTTGGTGGCCATTCTGACAGGTGTGAAGAGGTAAGTTATTGTGGCTTTATTTTGTAAATTTGTATCTCTCTGATGGCTAGTGGTGTTGAGCATTGTTTCATATGCCTTTGGGCCCTTTGTATGTCTTCCTCAGAGAGTTCTGTTCAGGTTCTTTGCACATTGTTTAATTGGGCTGTCTGTCTCCCTGGTGTTGAGTCACATAAGTTCTTTATATATTTTGGAGATCAAACCCTTGTCTGAGGTATCATTGGCAAATATATTTCCCTATACAGTTGGTTCCCTTTTGATTTTGCTGGTGTTTTCTTTAGCTAAATAGAAATTTTTCAGTTTAATATAGTCCCATTTGTTGATTTGTTCCTTGATTTCCTTTGCCCTTGGAGAAGTATCAGTAAACATATTTCTGTGTAGGCTATCTAAAATTTTGCTGCCTCTATTTTACTCCAGGACCATTATGGTGGCACTGCTTATGTTTAAGACCTTGATCCATTTTGAGTTTATTCTTGTATATGGTGTAAGTTGATGGTCTAGTTTTACTTTTTTGCATGTTGCTGTCCAGTTCTCCCAACACCACTTGAAGAGACTGTTTTTACTCCATTTTATGTTCCTTCCCCCTTTATTCAATATTAATTGACCATAGAGTCCTGGGTTTATTTCTGGGCTCTCTGTTCTATTCCATTGATCTATATGTCTATTCTTACGCCAGTACTAGATAGTTTTGACGACAGTAGCCTTGTAGTATTGCTTGATGTTCAGTATTGTGATTCCCCCTACCTTGTTCTTCTTTCTCAAGATTGCTGTGGCTATTTGTTGGCGTTTCTGGCTACATATACATTTTTTGAGGTATTGTTCCTATCTCCGTGAAGTACATCATTGGTATTTTAATTGGGATTGCATGGAATCTATAGATTGCTTTGGGTTTTATGGACATTTTAATGATGTTAATTCTTCCCATCCATGAACATGGTATATGCTTCCATTTATTTGTAACTTCCTTAATTTTTTTCTTCAGTGTTCTGTGTTTTCCGAGCACAGATCTCTTACCTTCTTGATTAAGTTTATTCCTAAGTACTTTAATTTTCTTGTTGCTATGGTAAATGGGAATTGTTATCAGGCTCCTACCTCTGATGTTTCATTATTGGTATAAAAAAATGCTTTTGATTTCTGAATATTGACTTTATATCCAGCTTTTTAGCTAAATTTGCTTATTAGGTCAAGTAAGTTTTTGGTGGAGCCTATCAGGTTTTGAATGTACACTATCATGTCATCTGCAAATAATGACAGTGTGACTTCTTCCTTTCCTATTAGGATACCTTGGATTCCTTTTTCTTGTCAGATAGCTATGGATAGAACTTCCAAGATGATGTTGAACAGAAGTGGAGAGAGTGGACAGCCTTGTCTTGTTCCTGATCTTAGGGAGAAAGCTTTTAGTTTTTGCCCATTGAGTATGATATTGGCTTCAGGTTTCTTATATATGACCTTTATGATGTTGAGATATGGTCCCTCTGTTCCCATTTTGCTGAGGGTTTTAATCATAAATGTTGTACTTTATTAAATGCTTTTTCAGCGTCTATTGATATGATCAACTGGTTTTTGTCTTTCATTTTGTTTATGTGATGTATTACATTTATTGATTTCCGAATGTTGAACCATCCTTACATCCCTGGGATGAAACCCAGTTAATCATGGTGTATGATATGTATATATTTTTAAAGATTTTATTTCATTATTTTTAGAAGGAGGGGAAGGGAGAGAGGCAGAGAGGGAGAGAGATATCAATGTATGGTTGCGTTTCACCTGCCTCCAGCCACAGACCTGACTGGAGACCTGGTTTGCAATCTGGTTATGTGCCCTGGCTGGGGAATCGAACATGCGACCTTTGGGTTTGCAGGGTGGCGCCTTATCCACTGTGCTAACAGCCAGGGCTATGATATTTTTAATGTATTGCTGGATCCAGTTGGCCAATACTTTGTTGAGAATCTTAGCATCTATGTTCATCAGAGATATTGGACTATAGTTTTCTTTCTTAGTTGTGTCTTGACCTGGTTTTGGGATTAGCATAATATTGGCCTCATAGAAAGAGTTTGGGAGTTTTCCCTCTTCTTGGATATTTTGGAATAGGTTGAGAAAAATAGGAGTTAGTTCTTCTTTTAATGTTGGGTAGAATTCACCTGTGTAGCCATCTGGTCCAGGCTCTTGTGCTTTGGGAGATTTTTGATTACTTCTTCAATTTCACTAGTTATATTGGTCTATTCAGGATTTCTGCTTCTTCTGGATTCAGGTTTGGTAGATTATACATTTCCAGAAATTTGTTTATTTCACCTAGGTTGTCATATTTCTTGTCATTTAGTTGTTTGTAGTAATTTCTTACAATCCTTTTTATTTCTGAAATATCAGTTGTGATTTCTCCACTGTTGTTTCTGATTTTGCTTATTTGGGTCCTTTCTCTCTCTCTCTCTTTTTTTGATGAGTCTGGTTAAAGGCTTGTCAATTTTGTTTATTTTTTAGAGAACCAGCTCCTGGATTTATTGATTCTTCAAATTGTAGTTTTAGTCTCTAACTTATTTAATTCTGCTCTGATCTTGATGATTTCCTTCCTTTTAGTTGCTCTGACCTTTGTTGTTGCTCCTCTAGTTCTTGCAGCTTTATGTTAGGTTGTTTGTATAAGCTTCTTCTATTCTTTTTAGGTAGGCTTGTATTGCTATGATTTTCCCTCTGATGACTGCCTTTGCTGTGTCCCATAGGTTTTGGGCTGTTGTGTATTCATTGTCATTTGTTTCCAGATACTTTTTGATTTCATCTTTGATGTCATTGTTTACCCATTCTTACCTAAAAGCATGTTATTCAGTCTCCATGAGTTAGAGCATTTTTGGGTTTTTCCCTTGAGGTTGGTTTCTAGTTTCAAGCCATTGTGATCTGAGAAGATGCTTGGTATGATTTCAATTTTCCTGTATTTGTGAAGGCTTATCTTGTGACCTAACATACCTACCATGTGATCTAAGAGACCGTTTCATGTCTTTTTGAAAAGAATGTACATTTTCCTTCTTTGGGGTGCAAGGTTCTGTATATATCAGTTAAGTTCATTTTGTCTAGAGTGTTGTTCCTTGCCACTATATCCTTCATGTTTTTTTCTTTGGAAGATCTGTCCATTGTTGATAATTGGGTATTAAAATCTTCTATTAGTGTGTTGCTGTCCATATCCTTCTTGAAGTCCTCTAAGACTTTACTTATATATTTGGGAGCTCCCGTGTTGGATGCATATGTTTACTAGATTTATATCTTCTTGGTGGATTGTTCCCTTAAGTATTATGAAATGTCCTTCTTTGTTTCTTTTTATGGCCTTCATCATAAAATCTATTTTGTCTGAAATAAGTACTGCTACTCCAGCCTTTTTTTCATGTCCATTTGCTTGATATATATATTTTCCATCCCTTCACTTTTAATCTGTGTTGATCTAGTATTCTGAGATTGGTCTCTTGAACACAGCATATATGTGGGTCATGTTTTCTTACCCATTCAGCTACCCTATGTCTTTTGATTGGCATATTTAATCCATTTACATTTAAGGTTATTATAGACCAATACTTATTTATTGCCATTTTCCCTCTTTTAATGTGTGTTTCTCTCTGTCTCTCTCTGTTTCTTTATCTTTTTAAAGCAGACTGTCTAGCATTTCTTGCAATGCTGGTTTGGTAAAGATGTAATCTTTTAGTCTTCTTTTGTCTGGGAAACTCCCTATTTCTACTTCCATTTTGAAATGAGAACCTTGCTGGGTAGAGTATTTTTGGTTCCAGGCCTTTGTTTCCCATTATTTGGAGTAATTTTTGCCATTCTCTTCTGTCTTGCATGGTTTCTTTTGAATAATCATTTGATAACACTATTGGAGCCCCTTTATATGTTATTTGCTGTTTCTCTCTTGATGCTTTTAGAATTCTCTCTTTGTCTTTGAAATTCACCATTTTAATTATGATGTGTGTTGGAGTGGGTCTGTTTGAATTCATTCTCATTGGGCCCTTCTGTGTTTTGTGAACTTGAGTAACATTTTCACTCATCATGTTAGAGAAGTTTTCTATCATTACTTTTTTGAACAGGTTTTCCATTCCTTGTTTCTCTTTTCCTTCTGATATCCCTATGATACAGATGTTATTGTGTTTCACGTTGTCCTGCAGCTCTCTTAAAACCTCTTCATTCTTGTTCAGCCTTTCTTCATTCTGTTGCACTGCCTTAGAATATTTTTTTACATTGTCTTCCAGCTTGCTGATCTGATCCTCTGCTTCCTCTAGCCTGCTGTTGATTCCTTCTACTGTATTCTTCAATTCAGAAATTGTATTCTTCATTTCCTTCTGGCTCGTACTGATAGTTTCTAAGTCCTTTTTAATGCTGTTGTAGTTCTCTGTAAGTTCCTTGAAGCTTCCCTGGAGTTCTTCGCAGTTCCCCTGGAGTTGCTTGAAGTGTTCTTTGAGCTGGCTGAGCTCATTGCGCTTCTCTATCATCATTCTTTTGAATCCCATATCTGATAGTTTGCTTAGCTCTGTTTCATTTAGTGATCTTTCTGGGGATTCCTCTTTTCCTTTTTGTGATGGACTGTTTCTTTTTCTCCCCACTTTTAAGTTTTGTTATAATCCAATCAGACTGAGATCAGCTGCCAGCCTAAGGAATTGCTGGGCTAGAAGTATTTGATTTAGTTGTAATCCTATTAGTCTGTGATCCACCACCCGGCTCAAATGCAGCTTGGGGTGACAGACTGTTTCAGTTGTACATCAGTGAATCAGCTACCTAACTCAGGCCCTACTGGGCTAGACAGAGAGGTTCAATTGTAATCCAATGGATCAGCTGCCAGCTTAGGTGTTGCATGGTGGGACAGATTCAGATGTAAATCAATGAATTTGTGATTAGCTTTTAGTCTTAGGTGCCACTGGGGTAGGCAGCAAGATCCAATTATAATCCAATGACTCTGTGATCAGCCACCAGGCTCAGGTGGCACTGGGCTGGACTGAAAGAGTCAATTGTAATCCAATGAATCTGTGATCATCTTCCATGCTCAGTGGCCACTGGGCAGAACAAACCAACTCAGCTGCGAACCAATGAATCCAGGATCAGCCACCAGCACTCTCGCAGTGCTGAGTGACTGACCTAGCTATAAGTCAGAGTTTGTAATCAGCCACTAGGCCCAGGGGCCACTGGATGAGTATGACTGACTCAGTTGCAAAGCAATGAATCTAGGACCAGCCACCAGGCTCACACACCACTGTGCAGGGCTGACTGTCTGACTCACCCAGCTGTAAGTCAGAGAGTTTGTAAGCCTCCAGGCCCAGGCACTGATGAGCAAGAAGGGCTTACTCAGTTGCAAAGCTAAGAATCTATGATCAGCCACTGGGCCTACACACCACTGTTTAGGGCTGACTGACTGACCCAGCTATAACTCAGAGAATTTATAATCAGCCACCAGGCCCAGGCACTGCTGGGCTGAGATATGCCCAGGCCCCAACTATTGTCTCAGGGCAGGGCAGGAGAGGTTTATTTAGATGTAAATTGAAGAATTGTGATCACACACCAGGCTCAGGCACCTTTAGGCAGGGCAGATTGCTTCTAGTGGGAGGGGCTATGAGGATCCCTCATATCGCAGCCACTTGGTGCAGTGTAGTCCACCTGACGTGTGGGCAGTGAGTCAGCACTGGGATCCCCACAGCTGCTTCCCCACTTCTCTCCTCTAAGCCACTGATGCAAACACTCCCCACGTGTGTCCAGTCCTCACTGCCCTCCCTGTACTGGAGCCCAGGGTAGGTGGGTGCCAATGTATTTTTGTTGTGGTCACCCTATTCTCTGTCTCTAGCACTCTCTCAGGCTAGTAAACCCCATGGCTTTCCACCCTTGTCAGCTGGATGCTGCTCTACTCTCAGACGTGTTGCTGTAGGCTGGGACACCCAGCTGGGGAAACAGAATTCACCCTTCTCAGGTGGATCCCCCGGCTCTGTCTCTTCAACTGCTGCCCCAAGTGGGGCCCAGCAAGCCCTTCTGCATTTCTGTGATTCTTTAAGTCATGTTGTGATGAAGTGTCCTCTTCTGTCTATGGTTATAAGACTTCCTTCCAGCTGGTGTTCTGTTGGTAATTACAGCTGATTTTTTTCTCCAAAAAAGTAATTCCAGCCTTGGCTGGTGGCACAGTGGATAATGCGCCAGCCTGCGAACCCAAAGTTTGCTGGTTTGATTCCCAGCCAGGGCAACATAGCCAGGTTGCAAGCCAGGTCTCCAGCCAGTTTTGTAGCTGGAGGCAGGTGAAAGGCCTCTTTCCCTCTCTCTCCCTCTCTGCTTCTCTCCCATCCCCTCTCTGAAAAATAATAATTAAAAAAAAATTCTGGATGTGACCTAGGAGGAGATTGGTGTAGCTCCAGTTACTCCTCTGCCCTCTTTGCAATCTTGAACATTTGACCCAAATACTTTTTAAAATGAGGATCTTCTAAAATATGGAAATAAGTAAAAGGTGCCATCATTAGAGAAAATCAAAGGTTTTTGATTTTTCTTTTATCTTAAATGTTGTCTACCTCTTTTTGTCAAAATAAATAATATAAGCTTCAGAAGTAACTTGTAAAGTTTTCTTTTCACATATTGATAGCTCTCAAGCTACACAAGCAGGTTGAGAAGCATACAGCTGGGACAAAATCAATGCTTACTACCTAAGTGGTCTAGGTTAGACTATTTTCCAAAATACTAAGTTGTCTTTCATTTTTAAAGAACATTATTGTTTCCTGATTTCTAATCTTTGAGTTGGAAACATAGAAATCAAAGTTGGAGGAGGGTGTTGGTGCAACATCTTGACTAGGTTTCTAGCTAAGAAAGTCACAAATGTTTTCACTTTATCACTTTTAAATATTTTTACCCATTTTCTCTTTGGAATGGCTATCATACATAACTAGTTTTCAGTGGTCCCCATTGCTGCTTGTCCTACTCCTCAAACTTTTCTTTTGAGAAAGTTAGTTCTTTTCCACAGACTTGAGGGATTTTTTTTGTTGGAATCATTTTTAGAAGTTTTGGGGCAAAACAATACTTACCTCTGGGCAAGGGGAGATTAACCAAATGGTGTTAAAAGTATACTAACTTATATCTGATAATTTGGTATAAGGCTGAACAGCTGTCATTGATACAGAACTGTGTTTCTTAGATTCTATAACCCAGCATTAAACCTGTCTAACTACAGATCCCCAGGAGCACAGGGGCACTGCTACCGTTTGTGAACTTGTTTCTGTCTAACCTATCATAACCTACATCAAATCTCCTTCTTGTTTGCTCAGTTATTGGGCCACCTACCTTTTCCCCTCCTCCATGGAGTTTCTGCTTTGCCTTTAGCTTCTTTCTGCACCTTTGCCTTTTTTGGCTCTTCTAGCTTGGTTTCTCTTAGCTCTTCTAGTAGTGTGCCTCCCAGGTGGACCCTGTGTCCATCTGCGGCATTCAGTGGCAATCTAAATGCCACTCACTGGCTTGTCCAGACCTCTTCAGTGAATCCTAAACACAGCCAATTCAACAAATCTATGTGCTTCAAAGATGATTTCACATTCAAAATCTTCAAGGAAAGCAATTTTCCTACATAAATGTATCATGTGAAGATACCACTCTCATAGAATAGTTCATTGTGACCTCTTTTATTTATCTCCACTTATTTATTTTTATTTTTAATTTTTTGTATCCACTTTTTAACTCATAAACTAATTCATTGAGAACAAAGTATGTCCAGATGAAGTTGCCTGACCTTTGTTTCTGAATTATTTTGGCAGATTGCTCACACTAAGAGCCCATTTTCCATTGGTTCTAACACAATGCAGGGCAAAGAGTGCTGGAGTAAGAGTCAGACCTGAATTCTAGATCTGATTCTGCTAGTTAGCAGCTGAATGGGGGTGCTCAGATTCCATAGGTTTGTTGGGAAAATAAATAAATATGTGCGAGAGTGGAAAACATTTGATAAAACATTATAGAATTGACCAAGTTAAAGTAATTTTCTTAATTTCATTGTAGACTTCTTTTATTTTTGTCGGGGAACAAATTTTCGTAACCTCAGAAAGAAGCTGATGGGCAGAAAATCTAGAAAGCCTGGCCTTTTCCCCAAGAAACTCAAGATAAGTTGTGAAATATAATAGGTGTATCTACTGGATGCTGTTTTGCGGAGCAGTGCACCAAAGTCACTTCAGATTTTTAAAAAAAAGATTTTATTTAATTATTTTTAGAAAGAGGGGAAGAGGGAGAGGCAGAGAGGGAGAGAGACATCGATGTATGGTTGCTTTTCACCTGCCTCCAGCCACAGACCTGACTGGAAACCTGTTTTGCAACCTTGTTATGTGCCTTGGCTGGGGAATCGAACCTGCCACCTTTGGGCTCGCAGGCTGGAGCCTTATCCACTGTGCTACCAGCCAGGGCATTCACTTCAGATTTTAATCAGGAGTCTGAAGGGGATCCTTGGCCATCCATAGGCACAGGGTTCAGCATGTAGGTTTTCAGTATTAGCTCATGTCTTTTCTGGAGAGTGGTTTCAGCATCAGAAGTTGTATACCTCTAAAAGAAAAGTTGCTCTGAGCAACTGTTTTTATAAATTATAATACCTCCTTTTTTTTTTCTTTGGTGTCGATAGAAGTTGAGTTGAAGTAGTAAAATAATTTATTCAAGTACCTATTTGGCTATAAAACTATGTGGGTTAGCATTTTTTAAAATATATTTTTAAGGCCCTGGCTGGTAGCACAGTGGATAAGGCGCCGGTCTGCGAACCCAAAGGTCGAAGGTTTGATTCCCCAGCCAGGGCACATAACAAGGTTGCAAACCAGGTCTCCAGTCAGGTCTGCGGCTGGAGGCAGGTGAAACGCAACCATGCATTGATGTCTCTCTCCCTCTCTGCCTCCCTCCCTGCCCCTCTTTCTAAAAATAATTAAATAACATCTTTAAAAAATATATATTTTAAAATTTAATTTTATTGTTGTATTACATCCATACCATTTCCCCTCCCCTCTCTCCCCTTCTCCACCCACCTACTCCCCCACAAAGTCAATCCCACTTATTGTCCATGTCCATTTTTCTTCCATGCTAGTTTTTTAACTAAACTGCTCCTCTCTTTACCTCCTCCTTCCCCCTGCCCCCTCCCCTCTGCCTACTGAAGGTCTATTCATTGTATTCATGTATCTTGTTCTGTTTTGATTGTTTGTTTGTTTTGTTTTGTTTTGTGTCCTGTAATGGGGGAGATCATCTGGTATTTGTCTTTCACTGACTGGCTTATTTCACTAAGCATAATACTTTTCAGTTCCATCCATGTTTTGAGCAACCATTTTGACTGGTGCTGTGAACTTTGTCCAGAGCTAGTTTCACAGCAAACAATCAGCATCAAACTCTTCTGAGAAATGAGTGTAAATTGTGAGAAAGGCAGTGAATGAAGAAATTCAGGAAATACAACAAAGCAATCAGATAGTAAGTGCATGGATTTGAGTGAAAGGTGACAAGAATAAAGTCAATGATATTATAAGAAATATATAATAGTTTAAAAATCCAAGCCACAGAAGTAGGTAGAGCCAGAAAAGTGCTGCTGGGCCCTGGCTGGGGCTGTAGAAGCAGTTCAAAGAAGACTCTGGAACAGTCTTTCCTCTGCACCTGAAGGCAGCCCACCCTCCGAGGCAGATGGACAAATGGGCTCAACATGCCAGGGGCCTGGACCACTGCATAGTGCATAGTGGAGTCACCAATAATTTTGATTGATTGACTTAAACACACAAAAGGAAATGAACATGTCAGCATGTTTTCTTTCTTCCTTTCTATTTTTTAAGCAAAAAAAAAAAAAAAAGCAAAACAAAATAGGATTAGGACACTAGTAGGAGGTCTCGATAAAATAAAGTTTAAGAGGCCAGGATTTAATTCCCAAAACATTTGTCTCTTATTTATTAAGAAAGCATGTAAGAAAGATTCTATACTCCTGCCTATTTCAAAATTGGTAGGAAAGACTACCAATTGGGTAGTCTAAAAGTCTATTTCCTGCCCAATTGGGTAGGAAAGACTCAGTGAGTAGATGGGCTTTTGATGGCTCAGCCAGTCTCACTGAACACACAAGTAAAAAGATGAAGAACATGTGGCTCCAAGAACACACAGTTGCAGGGAAACAGGAGAGAAGTGGGAGTGGAAAGCATGGACTTTATGCCCTGGGGCTCTGGACTACAAGCTGTAGGATTAGGATGGGAGCAGGGGCCTTCAGGGGTACCTGCCCCAATGCTTGCTGGCCTGAGTGGTACAGAAATAGCCTGAATAAAGCAAGGCCACTTGGAGGCTCTGACAACAGGTGAGGCAGAGGAGCAGACAAAACCATAGGACCCAAGACTTGAAAGGAGTTCCTGGCAGAATAGGATGCAAGCGTCCACCATGCTCCAGGCCCCACCCTCAAGAAGTCATGCACTCCTGGCAGAGGTTGTAGCCCTGTGTTACAGACACACACCTGAGCTTCAACACAGAGGAAGGGCATGTTTTATGACCTGGAAATATCAAAAATTCACAGATTTTAAATGAGGCCCCATCACTAAATAGAGGTAGATCATGATTTTTGCAACAGAGGGTATAGTCTTAATTAATTATGTGTACATATAGTCATTATAATTCTGACACCCTAGAAGGCACTAAGGGAGTTGGCAATTTAAAGAACTACTTTAAATTGGGAATTCTTTGACAAAGAAAAAGTGGGGAACTTGAGCCTCCACTGAGATCTTGTAAAGTATGTAGATTTTGTTGTGTGGAGTTTCTTTTTGTTTTTTTAAATTTTATAAAAAATATTTTATTTATTATTTTTAGAGACAGGGGAGGGAGAGAGGCAGAGAGGGAGAGAGACATCAATGTATGGTTGCCTTTCACCTGCCTCCAGCCATGGACCTGGCTTACAACCTGTTTATGTGCCCTGGCTGGGGAATCGAACCAGCAACCTTTGGATTCACAGGCTGGCGCCTTATCCACTGTGCCACCAACCAGCTCATGTTGAGTTTCTTAATAACAGGGTTACCACAGGAGAACACAGCAAAGGAAACATAAAGCAACTTTCTGATCAGGGTCCTAAAACATAAATAAAATTATCTCTAGTTATCTTTGAAGAAAGAACCAGAAAAAATGAAAAAACAACACATGAAACAAAATACATGGAAAGAGAATTTCCATTACTTTCTCACTTCTGTTTCTAGAGGAAAAATCTAGAGTTGGCCCTGTCTCAGGAGATGTGATAAAACCAAATTAGAATAGTGGACAGGGTACCCATCAACACTGGCCACAACAAAATCAGGTGGGCTTCAAAGGCCTCAATATTTTCTTAGAAAATGGTGTTGATATAGAAAGAAGAAAGTGAAGCAAATAAAAGTTTGTTTTGTTTTCCATGAAGGACCTTGTAAATACAGGGATATACTTACTGTATACAACACCCAGGCCATCTAAATGACAATCAGTAATAGTTGTGGAATAAAACAAGGAATAACAAGGGACAGAAAAGAGATACATGCTATAAGAATATTATTTCATTGAATTTTCTATTTATCATGCCAATATGTAAGAACAAAAGTAAAATATAATAAAAAGAAAAAACATACTAATATTTTTATTATAATAATGACTATTCTGGAAAAAAATGAGAAAAAACATATACCTGTATGTTGAGCTATCATGTTAATAAATAATTATAATTTGTTTTTGAGCTTTAACTTTCACAAATTTGTAAGTGATTTTGTCAAAACTGAACTTCTCTTTATGTCAGATTTGTCAACCTTTCTTCATTCATCATTGATACAGAACACTTTTGCTGTATTTGACTTTTGAAAATTTTCTCTCATGTTAAGCAACAGATATAGAAATAGGAAAAGGGTGAATGAAACAAGAAGATGAAAATTCCATTTCACATTAAATGTCATAAATAGCATGTCTATATTTTGGGAGGGGACCAATTCCAGTGGCTTTTAAGTATCTCTGCTGTCAAAACATCTTAAAGACAAGAACACATGTTAATGACCACCTAGAACACCAGATTCCAGTAACTGATAGCTAATTCAAGTGGACTCTGCAGGTGCAGAAATGTAATGTTACAGAAGTTGGAAACAAAATTGTCCCCATAGGGTTCAGATTCTAAATCATTCTCAATTTATTGAAAAAATTAAGAAAAGAAAGACTTATTCTCTATGTGCTACCCTGCCTGTTAACTGGGAGTTCTCTACATTTGGTTCTGTATAGAATACTTTGTTAATTAAAGGTGACATAACAGGAACATTAGAAGTTTATCATTAAAACTGTAGTAGACATAGCCCTTGTTTAGACTTAGAACTTTGATCAAGAAAAATATTTTGCAGGGAGGTTTATTTTATCACTGGCTTTTTAGGATTGCTGGCTCTTAGTGGTAATACAGAACAGACCAACTTTTAGTTATTAGTTAAAAATTGTTTTTATAAAGGTTCTACATCTCCTGTACTGAGGGTGGAGGGTTCTGCTCCAGTCTTGGTGGCTGCTAAGGAGGGACAGAGAGAATTCCCTAATTCTTGGGTCTGCTTTCATGCTTCCTTGATGGGGAGGACAAGGAGAGGGTTCATGTTGCAGAGGCACCCAGTGACCAAGCCACACTGGAAGGCACACGGTGGAGCATGGGGGCTCAGGTCAGGAGTTGCATGAAGTTCTACTGCATGAGACTTTGTGAAGCGTCTCTTCAAGATCACAAGTCAGCACCAGGTGCCCAAGAAAGTCCCCAGCTGCCCCACCCTGTGGACCTGGCAAGGGCCTCTGACTGAGTCCTGGACTTCAGACCTACAGATCCCCCATCCCCAAGCTACTATGTGGGGTCCTTGGGCTGACAGGAGGTGGTACTGCCCTGTGGCCTGTTGGCCTTCTGCCCCATCAGCCTCCCTGCACTTCTGTCACAGGGCAGGTGTTGCCTGCCAATAACACTTTGCACCCTTAACCCTCCTGTTTTCAAAGAAACACAAACCAGCACTACCTGTTGCTATTTCAAGGTGGCAATTATCTATGCTGGTCACCTTACTTGGTAGGTTTGCCTTTAGAGGTCCCAGGGGGTACCCAGTCAGGCTCTGATGCCTGCTCCTCTGACCTCTAAACAGCTCTTCCTTCCTGCTCTCAGCCCATCCTGCATGGGCCCAAATCAAACCCAAGGTCCTCCATGGCTGCCTACAGCCTACAGGGTAAGGACTTCCCTTGGTGCTTAGGAACCAGCCCATTGTGCTTTGCAACCTGTAGCTTCTCTCAGTCACCTTCCCTCATGCAGGTCCAAGGGCAGCTTCCAAGTCCACTGCTTCCAAGGATGCCTTTATTCAGCCAGAGTGCTTTCCATCAAGCAAGCATCTACCCCCAGAATATTCAGTAGTGACTTCCTTCTCTCCACAACTCAATTTAAAAGGTCGTAGAGGACAGGGATGCCCTGCCCAATTCTTCCTTTTTCTTCTGGTAGTCTTCATGGTGCTTGCTGGGCAGCATCTCATGAGTGGCTCTCATGGTCAGTTGTGGGCACTGAAGTACAACTGGGGCACTGGACACTATCCTTTGCTGCTTATCATGGATGAGGGTCTTGTCACAAGGGCACAATGCTTAGTAGATGCTCAGATGCCACTGGACCCGTGGAGGGTATCATTTCTCCAAATATGCCATGCGTAAGCACAGATCAGTGGGGTGCACTGGCAGGCAGGGATGCTTCTAGAATGCTTTCTAAATATGAAATCAGTGACTCAATGGCCCAGGTTCAGAGAGCACACTTCAGGGAAACACATTAGAATTAGAACCCAGAGTCCTAATTCAGACCCACTTTCAGAATCAGCTTGTAGACACTCAGATACTTGGAAGCTGGTAGAACTTCCTCCATCCTATCACTGAGTTTCTGCCACACCCATGGCTGAGGCCCAGGGCTGCCTGTTGCAAGGCAATTCCCCTGCTCTGTTCCCCATGGGCCACAGCCTGCAGGCGTCTCTGCTGGCCACTTTTCCATCCTGTTATGGGAGACAGGACAGGGGGATATAGGATACCTTGCTATCTTCCATCCTCTCCAGCACTTCTTCACCCTTGCATATTCCTGTTCTTATGGGGCTCTAGAAATTCCACCTCCCACCCTGTCTCCCAGCCCCAAGGGGTGGAAGGAGGTACTGCTGATGTCTGGTTGCTTCAATGTCCACTGTTGCTTCCCTTGCTTCCATCCTTGAGGAGTGTCTCCATTTCAGTTATTTGAGTTCAATGATAACAAATCCCTGAGTTTTTTGCAAAAAACTCACCAAACATCAGAGTTCCTCAATCTGAAGAGTGATGGCATATGACAAGAAGGAACATCATCTGCTTAGGGTGCCAGGCACTGATTCTGATACTCCGCACACACAGGACTGTTTGGATTCTTGCAAAGTGCCCCTAGGGCCCCAGGACATCCCAGGACTGTGTGTGCTCCGCCAGGCTGAATCAGCCTGCCTGGCTGGATGTATGCGTGGTGGCCAAAGTGTACACACATGCATAGGCTTTAGTGGAGAAAAAGAAAGAACCGACTTTCCCTTGTGCCGCTACCTATTTTCCACCTTAGTCTCCACATGAGACCTCTAATCTAAGGCAAACCCATCTTTTGAAAATAACTTTGACATGAATGTCCATGATTATTAGCATTTCATTAGTTTAGCCTTCCCAGTGGTAGTGGCATTTCCAAAGAAGTAGTAGCTGATAAAGGCACACTGGAGTCACACTGCTTGGATTCCAGTCCTCATTTGGCCACTTTCTAGACCTGAGACTAATATTCAAGTTCTCTATACTTTGAAAAATGGAGGCAATATTAAAACTTATCACACAAGATTGTCATAAGAACACGATTTCAAGAAAGTCTCAATGCCAGCTTCTTTCACAGGTTAAATGCTCAATGATAGCTGACCATCACATGATTTGTTGTTTTGTTATTTGGATGAAAGGGGCCTTCCTAGACTCATAAACTGCACCCAGGAAGACTGTGAGGGAGAATGGCTCTGGCCATACCACTGTGCCACTAAACAGGGTGCTGTTAAGCACTGCTTATCCCTTCTAGGGAGTTTCTTTCATGCCAGTCTTGAGAAGAAGTTCCCCATGTGTGTGGGTTGCCTCCTCTGGGACTTCCCCAAGGTATTCCAGAGAACCGGAATCAAACTGGACCTTAGCCAGGTCTGCCTGGCATGTAACTTCATGCCTGCCTGGTCACTGGTTCAAGACCTTGGCATCTCCAAGCACAAGCCTTTCCCCTCCACCTGTTGCATCAGGACCCACACCTTTGTGCTCTCAGGAGATGGAGGGTGACAGGAAGGGGCTCAGGAAAAGCAGAGAATGGGCTCCTCTGCTGAGAGCCAATAAATATTGGGCATGAAGTGGGTTTCGGCCAATGCCTGCTGCATAGAGCTGGGAGACACCTCATTTTTGGACACCTGTGAAAGCTACTGCAGCCAGCCAAGCAATGCTCCACTCCTCTTAACACCTTCATGCCTTTCCCTCTGTCACATCTGCATGGCTTAACACAAACCAAAGAGAATTGGAACATCTGACCTCTGGCACATGATGAGCCTCTCTAGGGACTCCTGTTCTGAGGAAGCAATGTACCATTTGGGCCTCTCGTTGTGGTGGGCACACCCTTTGCAAAGCAGAAGGTGACATTTCTCTAGTGCACTTGTAGAGGCCTTTTGCTTTTTGATTTTCCAACAAGGCTCCCCATCAGTGCCTTGGGGAAACCCAGAACCAACCAAGAGAAGGCAAACCTGCTCACCAAAGAGCATGGTTCCTGTTTGTGCTGGTTTGGTCACTTTTGGGAATGGGCACATGAGGTCAAAGGGAAGGCAATTGGCGATAAGTGAACATTTAGGGAAAGGAGGGGTGAGCACCATGTGGATGGTGATATTCCATTCATACATGTCACTTGTTACTCATGTGTGTCCTGGAGAGTTGAGCAGTGATATGGGAAGGCCATGGTAAGCTGATATGGTCTCCTTGGGTCAAGCTGGACAAATGGGCATGTGGTGCGGTCAGCACTGTTTTCAAAAGCTGTCTCAAGCTACATCATTCCTTGAAAGAACTGTTAATCATAAAAAAACCAATCCCTGCCCCCCACTCCCACCTAGTTTTCTTAAACAGGCCTTTGTACAAAGGACCCCATCCAAAAAGTCTCTTCTACTAAACCCATCAAGTCAACTCTGCACTCAATTAGAATATTGAGCAGCCATGTACTTTCAGTCACCTGTTAAAATAGCTCTTTTGACACCAACTCTCATTAACTGAACTAGAAGCTTCAGGAACTACTAACTGTTTATGATCAACAGTGTGCATAGAGATCTGTAGCCAAAATAAACCCAAGCTTGCAGATGTTCAAATAGGTACTGGTAACTCTTCCCCTCAATGGAAAGAGTCACAGACATAGCATTCACAACCTTCAGTCAGATGTTTAGCAAGGTGGTTAAGCCTAAGCTGCAAAATAGTACACTAATTTTGATACTGGCTGAAATAATTGTGCCCAGTTATTATAGTCACAGGTCTCACAATCTCTAGCATGAGTAGGAAGATAAGAGAGCCAAGTGTCAAGATCTCTCTGCATGATAAAACATAGCCAGTGTGCCACAAGATTCCAAACATCTGACACTTCCAATGAGACTGAGACCTGGGAGAGAAGAGATGGGCATGTGCAAGCCTCCAGCCACAGTCAAAGGTGGTCTTTCTTTTCTTTTTTCTTCCTTCCTTCCTTCCTTTTCTTCCTTTCCTTTCCTTTCCTTTCTCTTCTTTCTTTCTCTCTCTTCCTTCCTTCCTTTCTTTTTTCTGATTTCTTCTTTTCTCTGGGAAATAAAAAGGAAAGGGAAGAGGAACTTCCCTCTGAAGTATTGGTGATTTCTTGGTAAGTACACACACACACACACACACACACACACACACACACACACATATATATAAGCGTGTTGAAAATACGTTCTTAATAAAATTATTAATAACTCAGTCAGGATGGGAGGAGTCATCTAGTGTGGGATCACAGGGTTTTGAGCGTGTGTTCCCTATTTTTATGACTAGATGCTGGCTTGCAGAGCAGCCTTTGGGACCAATGCTGGTTGTGCAACATGAACTCTGATGTTTCCCTGGGTGCCCAGGTACCTGAGCTAACACACCCCTGGATGCTGTAGACCTAACTCCCCTGAAGGTTAAGAATTTCTCTTAAAAAGTTACAAACAACAAAACACAGTTGTGTGTATGCACACATGCACACCAATCACTCAAATTTATAGGTTGTCTCTATGTATGGGTCACATGAAATAGCTCCAGAACCTGAAAATGGGGTTCCCTGCTGAGAGAGAATCTAAAAAACCCCCGAGCCCAAGAAAGTAAAAAAGCCACCTGTGGGAAGACATCCTCACAGAAAAGCAAAAATGCTGTTGAGGACATATGAGGACACTGAAAAACATGACTGAAGTCAAAGAATCACCTTGGTTAGAGAGAGGATGTAAATAGAGTGGTCTGCCTAGGACCTAGAAGAGACACCTCAGGGAGCAGACAGGAACCCTGATCAGCCCAGGGAGAGACTGGAGGATGGATGAATTGCTGTGGCAGCAGCATGGGACCATGGGACCATGGGACATGCCACATCAGGGCACACTCCTGCCCCAGGCTCTCAGACCCGGGCCCATGCCCACAGGACAGTCTCACACGATTTATTTGGTCTTCCCAACATCTTTCTTTTATGCTTTCAAAGTATAAAAAATACTTTACTTTAAAGTATTTAAAGTAAAAATACTTTACTCCTTTAATTTCATGTTTATTTGAGTATAATTAACATAACATTGTGTAAGTTTAAGGTGTACATTGTGCTGACTTCCAAAAATCTTGACAATGAGAGATGGCCTGGCTTGGGGATAAAAAGTTAGTCTTCTTAGAGCTAATGTCTTATCTTTCACAATAAATTTAGATATTAGACTTCTATATGAATTGTCACAAGTCTGGTTCCTGGGAGTCTGTTCTGGGTGCATGGACAAACTTGAACATGACTCAAAGCTGGGTAACACCCAGGGGTGAGCACTCTTGGAGGTCTAGCCGTCCCTGTGAATCTAACCTGGACATCCTGAAGCTTACACACCACTATCACAGTGCAGGAAGATGCTGAACCAGGCAAAGTAGCATGGCATTGGAAGCAAGATTCCAGAGAATGACAAGATGACCAGGCCCTTCTTCTTCTACCTTCAGTCTGGCACCAAGCACTTCTACTCCCCAACCCCCCTCAGGTAGTTCATTTGCCTCCTCCGTTACTCTTCATCTCCACACCATGACCCTGTTCAGGGTGCTATCCTCTGCCACCTGGATGACTAGCTGTAAAAGCTGCCTCTTGAGTGGCTCCCACCATGAACACCTCCATTCTGCGGCTATATACCAACTGTGATGCCTGCTTGCCTGGCACATTCAGCAACCAGCTGCTCCTCATCACCCTCACCTGCAGAAAGGCATCCACATTGTTTATGAGGTTCCAGATTTGGGAATGGGAGCTTGGTTAACTCCATGGGCTGGTGTGAGAAGTAAACCAGTTATGATACAATAGGTAGTAAGCAAATGATAAAAGGCTGCGACAGTAACAGTCTGGCTGACCAGACCTCCCTTGGCTTGTGTCTGTGGCAGCTCTGTTGGCATCACTAGCCATGGCTGCCCATATACTATAGTTCCAGTCACACAGTGCTCTCTGGTGCCACCAGGCTTCTGCCTGGGCTTTCCTTCTTCCTGCTCTGCCCAGTGAATTCCAGCACACAGGCTTCAGGTCTCATGTTTTGTATCACATTTTCTGAGATGCTTTCCTAAGCACCGCCTCCCTTACCCCAAAACTGGAATGGTGTTCCTCCATTCCATTCCCTACACATAGCACTAAAAGTGTGCCTCACTAGTCTTGATGACCTGCTCTGTCCAATTTTCCTAACTGTTGATCCCACCAAGTCTTTTGAGAGTCAGGAGTGTGCTTGTGCCTGCTGTAGGAACCTCACAGCACCTGCCATGACGCATTTGCCAGGAACGCAGTGAGGTAAGTAAGCACAGGTGGCCCAGTTAGGTCTCCACTGTAGCCAGGATCCTCAGTTCCAGGCTAGAATCTGTGTGCAGAAATAGTCTCAGAAGGAAACAGCCTAAGAAAACTCCCCTGAGGCCATAACCACTTCATCTGAGAAGCCCAGGCCCCAGGGCAGTGGGAATTCACTGTTCCCCATCTTAAGTGTGACCCAAAAACCACCTGGTCTGGTCATGAACAGAGAAGGGGACTCTCTGCCTCTAATAGCTGAGCATGGTCAATGCTATTTTAACAGAAATGCCTTGGGTTCTAGGTTTGGCACATGGGAGTACCTAGAGAAGCCTGTACTATACCCAGACAAGCCTGCTGAATCAGAATAGACACTTTAATGTCCCAAATGATCAGTGACATGCTGTTTCTCACCCATCAGAGGCTGCTGCCAGGATATCCCAGCACAGCTCCCAGATCTTCCCCAGCACTCTGCCAGGAGTTTCCACACATCAGAAGCAGAAATTTAGAACACATGCAAGCCTGCCACCTACAGTCAAAGAGCCCATGTGTACCTGCCTTCAGTGCAAGCTAAACCTACCCTTAAAGTAAAAAAGTTAAATTTCTATCCCTCAGCCCCACAAGATTTAGACAAGGAAAATTTAGGAAGTCAACTTAAATTACTGTTTAAGCCAGTTTGTGTTGTTTTCTAATGGAAAGCTGACTATGGGATCAGTCTTCAGCAACACATAGCACACGCTCACGGAGCACCAGGGCGGCTTCCCTGTGGCACATGCAGTCATCCCAGAGTGCACTCAGTTCCCACACTATGCACAAACATATCCTCATTTCTCCCTGCTCACAGTGAGGATCAGCATTCCTCTCCTGGAGGCATTAACTCACTTTCCCAGTGCCTGCTGCACTAATTCCTGGGGAAACTACATCACTGTAAGCGGAGCAGGCTCTGCACAGAACCCACCTGGTGACCTCCTAGGCAGACACGTGGGTGACACTCACACCTCAGCTAAGCAAGAATGCACTGCACAGGGAGTTCAGTGTGGCCAAGTTGACTTTTATTAACAAAAGTGCGTAGCTGGTAAATGCCACCATGGAGAACACAAACCATGGATAAAACACACTGAGAGAGAGACCCTCAGCTGGGAAACTGAAGATTGCAGATTTTCCCAGCACCACCATCATAAGCAGTCAGGAGTGCTAACAGTAATGGGAACTTGGCAGCAGGTGCAGAGACTGCTTCACCGGCATCCAAGTGAAGGTTAAAGAAATAGCGCAGCTGTGAAATTAAGGTGAAAACATGTTCTCTTGCTCACAGAGTATCCTTAGTTCTCAATGTGTATCACCATCACACATGTATTCAGTTAAAATAAAAACACAAGCTTACAAATCACTTCTGATACTTAAAAATAAACACTAGGTTGTTTTTATTTTTGGCAGCACCAGACTAAGCTCTGTGGCTCTGCAATATTTCAGAAACTTCAGGTGCATTACAGTCTTCTGAGAAAGGCCCGGTATTTCAGAATTCCCGGAGTGGCTGTGGAGAAAGAATACTACTGGCAACAAATATTAAAACAATTATTTTAAGATCTACAGGAATATATTCAGATGTTCATAAGTGTACACACATTTAAATATTTAAATTGATATCCTATATACTTTTCCAGTTACCATATTTACATTTCTTTTTAATTTAAGGGAAAAATATACTTTACAGGCAAAGTGTTTCATCTGCTATAATTCTGTGGCCATGTTTCCCTTTCCATAGGAGTGTGTGGGGTCAGGTGACTTCACTCTTCTGGTCCCCCAAGAGCTCCCCTGTGACACACCCTCTAAATGCATGGGACATCTGCTTTTCTCACTCAGGGACTCTTTTGGTGGCAGGGTCAGAGAATTAGACTGCAGCATTTTTTTTTTTTTTTAGGCAGAGGCCAAATTTATTTTTTCATTCTGCAGCTCTGTGTGCTTAAAGCATCTGAGTGGGTATAAAGGACTGCAACACAGAGCTGTACCCAGCAGGCCAGGATGCCAGCTGCCTGAGACACCAGCTGCCCAGCATTACAGACTGCAGCTGTTCTTCCAGCAGAGAGGAAAGGCACCCTTGACACAGCTATGGCTGAATTGGGAGTGCTCCTTGTGGAACTAAAATGCACTCGGTGCTACAAAGAACAAATGCCAAGCATGCATGAAGGTCCCAGGTATTTTAATGGAGTACAACGGGGGCCTGGACTTCAGGCAGCCTCAGCCTGAATGTGGAATTTTACCCACTAGAAAGCATTATTGGAGCCCAAAGCAGAAACTTTAGCTCAACAACAGTGATGCTTCCCCCTTTGGCATCAAAAGCAATTATGACTGAACATTTTCAACTATGAGGCTGAATTGATTGGGATAACAAAAAACACCATTTCAAAAAACCATTTAATGAGGTAGCTAAGATCAAATATCAAATCCACAGCATACATGAAGGTCCCAGGCATTTTTAAAATGTATTTTTAAATGCAAAATGCTATAGTGCCTAATAAATGTTCTTCCTTTCCAATACCTAACAGTACATGAAAACGTTTTGCAGAGGCCCCTTGCAGAGGGAGAACAGCAAGAGGCTGGGAGTGAAGCTGGACAGGAGAAGATAGGACAAGCACCCTGGGCACAGCTTTGGCTGAATATGTAGTGCTCCTCCTGGAACTAAAATGCACTCGGTGCTACAAAGAACAAACACCAAGTAGAGCTTGGGGACCTAACAGGGTACAAAGGGGGACTGAACTTCAGGCGGCAGGGAGCCCATACCTGGGGCACTTTCATTAAGATCTAGTCAATGCTTAGAGCACTGGCCACCATTGCCCCGAGGCCCTGGAACCTCCTTGGGAGGGAGTCCCACCACCCACTGCTGCCCTGGTGACCACTGCTGGTTCTGGGGAGGGTGCTGTTCTCAGGGGCTTGGCCCGAAGTTCTTACTGTGCACTCCCAGGCATGGGCTGCTTCTTGCTGAGCAGCATTTCAGATGTCGACTTGAAAGCCTTCTGTTTGGAGTCTTGGGCAAAGGGAAAGGTGGCAATAGCAATCCTGACAGTTTGGGTTTTGTGACTGTTTCAACACTGTTCACAGTCACACACACATTCACACATAGTGCACAGGCACACAGGTGTGCAACAGTGTGGGTAGCAGGGCAGCCTCCAGACAGTGCAGCAAGTTTTGAGGGGGATAGGAGTGGGCAGAGTAGAAGTGCCTGAGACAGGCTGGGGGAAGTCCTGAAAAGGAGCCTGGATCCACCATCTTCGCCACCCTCCCTTCCTGTCCTCCAAGGCAAGGAGTCCACCAGCACACCAGGGCACCTGGCAGCAAGGCAGGCACCAGGTCGAAGCATTAGGTTTCCGTAGTGTAGTTGCTGTAGGCAAGAGGAGGCAGGGCCTGCAAGCTGGTTCCCCTCCACACACCAGGTGGGGCCTCCATGCGCCCTTGCTCTTTATATTTACCCAGAATATTTCTGGCTTCTTCTGCATCTGTCAAAGGGCTCTCTCCATATTCTTCCTTCAGCCACTGCCGGTACTGAAGAAGTGGAAAAGAAAACCAAAATGTCACAACACACTCGCATCTACATAGACTTTTACATATTACTTAATCAGGCAGGTTTAGCCATGTATAAGCTGGGAATGAAATGGGCACTGGGCAACCAGAGCTCTGTGGTCGACTAGCCATATGTGGGAGAAATCATTGCTTCTTCAAGGTTTTGGCCTGAGGGATAAAGGCGAAGCAAACCAAGAAAATGTCACTTGTCCCCAGGGGAGAGAAACACAGCTAATGTGGGGCCTAGGAAGGTGGTGAAGGGTAATGTCCTGTGGCTGCAGCTGGTGCACAGGGACCAGTGAGGACTTTAAAATGTAACGCAGCAAAGGCATCCTTGAACCAGATGTCCCTGGGGCCTTTCCAACTTCAATCTCTGTGCTTCTAGGAGCGGACATAAGAACTGAGGCATTTTCCCAGGGTCCCCTGAGCATGGTTACCTGATGGACTTCATGCTTCTCAAACTCCTGTAATTGCCTCTGGAAGCCCAGGTTGGGGTTGGCACAGGACCTCCCGGCACGCACAGTGTGCAGGGCATCTTCCCAGCCAAAGTCAGTGACAGTCATGATGTATGCGGTCACCAGAGTGACACTCCTGGAGACACCGGCCAGGCTGTAGGTCCAAGAGAATGCCACATAGGCAAGAGAGGTTTAGGGCCCACAAGTGTAGCTTCTGATACATTTGGGGCAAGAGAGTTTGTGGACCTCATTTTAGAAAGTCTTCCTGTTTTGAATCATGGGTGGACATCAAGCCAGTAGGTTACTTGGAAGTTACTCAGAAACACATAAACATCTCTTTATTGCACTAGAATTCAAGCATTCTTTGTCTGCATTAGCTTCATTTTTAACAACTTTTCTGCTGGCTGTAGCTCTGGACACTTTGGCATTATAACTGTCTATCACTCCTGAGCCCCTCTTCAGAGAGTTACCGTTTTCCCAGACAGATAAAATAACTAAAGAACATCAAAGAAACTTAAGGAGTCTGACATCTAAGCAAGAAATCCATTTATAACCTGCAGCAGTTTAGAAGGCTCTACATGTTTTTTAAAAATCTGGCTTTCTTAGATATGCAAGGGCTAAACTTATAACTTAAAGATCCTATTAAACACAGAAGCATTACTAAATATTTTGTGTATTCCTGACGTACCCAAGCAGAGCACACCACGGAGGCCACACTGCACACGTGCTCTGAAACTCAACGTGCACACTCCCTAGGCAGTAGGCAATACAGTTAAGCATGTCAAGTGGGCTGAGTAAGGGGGCAGATTTTAAATGCATATGCAAATTAAGATGGTCACAGAAAGGTGGTGCTGCGTCAGATTTAGAGTGTTCAAACTACGGTTTAAGATGGGGAAGTTTAGCACATTTCTCATTTTGAGAAAAGCCTATCTTCAGATTTTCACAACTGTATGAAAGACAGTTTCCTAGAACATCAGATCTACATATAGTTAAGTATAAGTAATAATAATTATACATTAACAATACTAATAACCACTTTCAAGTAGTGGCTCTTTCCCAGGGCTTATATCAGAACAAATGAGAACTTTAAAAAGAAAAAATATACCCTCTAGAATTGAGGAGGCTCTCATTCCTCAGGAGTCCTAGAAACCCTGGTACAGGAGTTCAAAACTCCCCTAAGATGGTTCCAACTACAACCCCCTCAAGTGCTTTAAAGCCAATATAAATGGCTTTATATTGTAAATACTACTTGTATTTATAACATTGCCTACTTTTTAAAAAGTAAAATAAACAATCACACTATTTCAAGAACTTTATAAAACTGCAAAACACCCATTTTAAAGCAATCTAACCATCTACTCTCCCTACTCCCCTGACTTTCCTGAGAGACTCCTCTGGACATGATGAGAAGGACAGATGGACCCCCCACCATCCCCCACCCCCCAACTCCTTCGTGGCAGGACTGCCACC
Organism: Noctilio leporinus; assembly: GCA_004026585.1. Taxonomy (NCBI): domain Eukaryota; kingdom Metazoa; phylum Chordata; class Mammalia; order Chiroptera; family Noctilionidae; genus Noctilio; species Noctilio leporinus. Next base: position 87,084 of record PVIW01004643.1, on the reverse strand, counting down.
AACTGAGCAGCAGCACTCCCCAGAAGACACCACTTTGTGTTTCCAAACAGCTTTCACTGCAATAGCAACTTCTCTGGGGGAACTCAGGAGATCCCTAATTAATATCAAGCCTCAGTCAAGAAAGAGAGTGTAGCCTGCACTTTGACAGGAAAGCTCTGGTTCTACAGTGCTGGCAGCTGGCTCCCTATGTGAATCAGTTATGTTATTAGAGTGAATACGAAGTAATATAAATGAGGACTGACACTCACTGAGAGCTGACTATGCACCAAGTTTAGTGCTAAGAGCATTTTGTGTGCCATTCTTGTGTTATAACACCTTTTTTGCACTACACACACACACACACACACTATCTCCACAGGTGGACAGCTATATATAAACTGTAAAACTCTGAGAGTCTATTCAGATCCTTTCAAAGCAAAGTAGTAAGCCAAACACACATAAAAACCCCAATCTATAAATGGAGAAGAAATAGTCATTTTGTTGTTACAGTAATGCAATGCTAAACATGCACATATGCAGTCAAAACCCTTCAGAAAGAAACTGTCTTTAAAGAGCACTGAAGTTTCAGGAATGAGCCTACAAATATATACCTTCTGTAGGAGGACCTTTTGATGAAATGTTTGAGGTAGGCTGAAAAAGGAGTTTCTGTTGTTCAGTAATCTTGACAGTCCCTACAGAAATCCTAACTGTGAAAATGAAAATCCTAAGTGACAATGAAATTATGGGTTCTCTTTCAACAAAAGCAAACAACATCTAACAAGCAGGAAGGGCCAGGTGGGATGTGTGTTTGAGACTTACAGGGCAGAGAAAACCATTAGGATATGAAAGAATGAATCACACACAGAAAACTACTCAATGAGAACCCCTGCCCAGCAGAATGCGTTAAGTTGTGATTAGGTAGGAGGCATACATACCAGTGCACAAGGCAGCCCTCTCCTCTAAGCCGGCACTCGTGAATGAATTTAATACTTTCTTTGAAATGTCTTGTTCTGAGGGAAGAAAAAAAAGAGAGAAGTGACATCTGTCTACTTAACACATGATGAAAGAAAACTCCGTCTGAGGTTTGTGAGAAAGGTCTCAGTGCCCCACAGCTTCCCACAGGTCCCACTGTCTGTCTGGGCCCAGAGCAGGCTCAGTGTTGGAATCCATCACATACTACATTCAGGCTTGGGGAGGGCTGCCTGGCTTCTGGGCCTGTCGGCATTTCTCTGCAAGGAATTCCCAAAACACACAGTTGCCGCTGACTAGTGGTTGTGCTGGGACAATTTCTGCCCAGGAGCACACTGGCCACCCACAGCCATTCTTGTGAGGGAGGTGCCCATATCATGCAGGTCTCCCCTCCTCCAGGTCCTAAAAACTACTTTGCTTCTAACAATCTGAAAGCCTAATAATACTCTCCTACAGTGGCCTCCCTTGACTTTGGTAGGTTCTATCTGCATGCAATAGAAAAGCTGTGTGGAAATAATAATTTCAGCTCCAGTATCTGCTCTGTGGCTTAGTGGCTGTGTGAACTTGGGAAAATCACTTGGCTTCACTTAACCTCAGTTGTAAAGTGGGAATAATGTTTTATTTGCCAGTATGCTTCTATAGATCTCAAGTCCTCCATGACAATCTAACCAGGATTCTTAATTCTTCTTCTCCCTTGCTTTGTCACCACCCTTCTTTCTGCCATCCCTTCATTCACTCATGTGCACCAGCCCATTCAGGGTTTGGACTGGTTGGTGGGTTAAGCACATTTACTCTGAGGGGCCCCTAAAGGGTGTAATGCTTTTCAGTGTCCTCTACGTCTAATGGCTTATAAAGCGGCAAAACATCTAAAGTTGCCTATAGACTAAATTCCTGTCCCTATAAACTCTGACTGAGTACTGATGATTTACCAGGGATAAAGATGTAGTTTCCAACACACAAACTAGTTCTACTGTCTCATGAAGGATAAGGGAAATTAACTTAATAAAAATAGGAAATTCAGGTGTGGCATCATCAACTCAGCCAGGCACGGACTGCAGAGAAAGGTTAGTAACCTAAGCGCAGATGACCCGGTGAAAAAAGACAAGAAGACAATGGGGGAACCATAAAAGTGGATGCAGGCACACATTCTACAACCAAACACAAGGCACAATGCTACCTTGTGGAGAAAGTCCTCCAGTCCCATCCAAGGACTCCAGTAACTCATCTGAGGTTTCTTACTACAAGGACATTGTCAGATATGCTTCTATTAAACTTCCTAGGGACAAATGCTGCCAGATGTATTGATAAAGTGACCATGGGCATTGCAACTCTACTCCCAAAGACTGGCTTGCTATAGAGCAGAAAGAGAAGACTCCTATTGTCATCCTGAAATCTGAAGTGTCAGTGCTGAAAAAGTCCTCAGAGCAGGGGTATGGAGCAGTGAAGCTGCACTGAAGGGGTGGGCGCTGCGGGTGATGAGACTGGAAGGCATGCAGCCAAAGGCAAAGCGCAGCAGCAGGAATGAGGGCTCAGGGCTCTGGTGCCCATCTCTCAAGCAAACCCAGTAATTGCAAAGTTTGCAGTAAACTCTTCTGATTTTGAAGCATTAGAACTGTGGCAGAGCATCTTCAGTTGCACTTATTTTATTTGGGACAGCAAAGTGCCCAGTCCCTCAGAATATTCCATCTTCCCTCCAGGTCTGGCCACAGAGGAGTAAAGGAAAAGCTTGCAGTGGGAAATTCTGGGAAAGTATTCCCTTCACCACAGGTGATAGGCCCCAGAGGTGGAAGGGCAGCAGGATGGCAAGGGGGACATCAGGAAGCTAAGAGCACCCAGCCTAAGAGCACCCACCTTCAGGCTTCTTGGTCAAGGGAGTTAAGTAAATAAATGTCTTTATAACTTAAAACACTGTCAATCAGTTATTCTGTAACTTAGAGCCAAATACAATCTTCCTAAATATCAGCAACTACTTCGGCAGTTTTAAAAACTACTGTGAGCCAACTCTTGGGGCTTAGGAATGGCCTCAGAACATTGCAAGGCCACCAGTGATAGGAGTGTTGTGGTGGCCTCACCAAGACCTTGCAAAGATGACAAGTGAACCCTTTTACTGACGATTCAGAATGAGAACACCTTCTTAACTCTGGTTTTTACACTTGCACATTCCAGACCACATGCACAACAGAACCCAGATCTTAAATACTGTGGAGTGTGCCTGGGTTCAAGAGTCAGCCTGTCACATTTCAGAATAAGATGGGGGGTGGATACAGGTGATAGGTAGGGCAACATCCAAACTTGGCAGAGGAAGTGTGTGAAGGAGCTGGGGAGTCAAGGATGTGTCCCTCCTCTACCCCCACCAGACCTTTATTCTTTCAGTTCTGTCTGCATCAGTTGTAAAGTGCAGGGTAAACCCCTGGACGGTTCCTGGGCCCCATTATAGAGCCCCTGGGTACCTGGGAGAGGGCTGCTCAAAGCTGCAGCCCAGAAGCACAGTGATGCCAACAAAGGGCCCACTCCCAGCCCTGCCACAGAACTTGCTCATGACCACACTAGGCACCAGACCAAGCCAGGCAGACATTCCTAGAAATGTCTTTTCCAAGAAGAGCCAGGAGGCAGGCGTGCTCACCCCAGCTTTGGTGTGCTTCAGGGAGGGGTTATTTCCAGGGAAGCTCATGACATAAGCCCAAGCCTGGTCATTCAGCTCCCTCCTCCACAGTGGGAAATACCCGCCACACTGGTCCTGACATTGCTCAACCCTGCAGTGTGAAGCAGAAGCGCTATGTGAAGTACCATCCCACCACAAGTTGTTTCAATATATACAGGTTCCCTATTCCTGCTCTGCACTTTGTACCTTTACTTCCACACAAAGATGGTGGAGCTGTTTTATCCTTAGGAAAGCACAGCCTACACATGTCACAAATTCACCCAATAATAACTGCTACTCCTGACAGCCCCGAGGGGACACCGAGGGCCAAGAAGATGGGCACTTCAGCTGAAACACAGCCTCCCTGGGGCTCAGCAGACCACTGGCAGCTGCCACTGGCCAGGACCCTCCCTCTTTTCCTCTTCAGCACATCTCAAACTCCTCCCTCTCTCCATTCACAGGCCAAGAACTAGGACCAGCCAAATTTTCCTGACGTTCAGAGAGCTCACAGAGAGGACGGCAGGTGGATCTAATGAAGCTGTACCACACAGTGTCCATTTGTTGAGGCTGAACAATTTCTTCTTACCCCAAGACTGCAGTACTTGGTTGTTGTGATTCCTGCTGTGGGAAATGAGGCTATCCTGTCCTTTAGAGAGGGACCTCTGCTTGCATGAGCAAAAGCCCAGAGATCTGGCCAAGCACACTGAATGGCAGCCGGGCTTATCCCCAGCCAGCCGGACTGAGAGCAAGCCACAGGATCCAGGGGGCTTCTAGTTCTCTGCAAGAGTATGAATATGTGTCTGCATGTACATATGCATTTGTGTATGAGAGCAAGGAGAAAAGAAAACCAGGAAAGGCAAGCACTCTTAGGGCTTCTTTTACTCAGAAAGGAACGCTTAAGAAAACCCCAGCAAATGCGTGAAGTGCTCTCACCTGCCCCAGGAGCTGGCAGGTGAGCTCAGATCAGAGAGCTGTTTCCTCCTAGGCCAAAATCAGCCCAGTTCCTGTTCGGGACCCCAGCTGGAATGTTGCACATGAAGCTCTCACTCCAACTAGAAGCAAGCAGGAAGGAACACTTCACCCAGATGGATATTGGTAGGAGTTCTCAATCAGTGCTCAGCATTAAAGGTAAAACTCAGCCTCACTTATATCAACGATTCCCCAGCTTTTATACTGCCTGTATCGTCAACATTTTAAAAACGTGGAAGTGTGGGTACCATATTTTCCCATCTATTAAAATTATTTTTGTTACTATCAATGTTTCAGGTATACATGACATCTGTATGTATTACAAAGTGATCACCCCTCCTTTCCCCAATCCCTATCCCATATCCATATGGTAACCACCAATCTGTTCTTTGTGTCTATGACTTTGTTTTGGTTTTGCTTGTTCATTTTGCTTGTTTTTTAGATTCCACATATAAATGAAATCATATGGTATTTGCCTCTCTCCTTCTAACTTATATCCTTTAGCATAATAAACTCTAGGTCCACCCATGTTGTCCCAAGTGGCAATATTTCATTCTTTTTTATTGCTGAGTAACATTCCATTGGGTATAAATGCTGTATCTTCTTTATCGATTTGTCTATTGATGGGCACTTGGGTTGCTTCCATATATTGGCTATTGTAAAATTGTAATAAATAAGAGATGTAAATATCTTTTTGATTCATGTTTTCATATTCATTGGAGAAATATCGAGAAGTAGAATTGCTGGGTCATAAGGCAGTTCTATTCTTAATCTTCCAAGGAACCTCCACACTACTTTCCATAGTGGTTGTACTTACAATACAAGCACTTGTTGTTTACTGTAATAGCCAACGACCATTGTAACAGACATAAGGTAATATCTCATTGTGTTTTTTAAATATATTTTATTTATTTTGCTATTACAGTTGTCCCAATTCCCCCCTCCCTTTGACCTCCTCCACCCAGTACCCCATTCCCTTCAGCAATGCTCCCCTTAGTTCATGTCCATGAGTCATGCATATAAATTCTTAGGCTTCTCTATTTCCTTTGTTCTTCTTAACATCACCCTGTCTATTCTGTAACCACCAATGTGTATTTTTTTCATTTTCCCTTTCATATCCAGACAATTCACCATTTAATTACTGCCTTTTGTCAGTTTCTCAAATCATATTAATACAAAGTTTTCTTTTTATTATTCCAAAATGCCTACATTAATTTATTTGTTTAAAGAATTACTCTTTTAAGTAGTATGAATTACAATGTTACCAAACACATGCAAAAATATATTTACACCCATACATATTTTTAACCCATATTTAAAGTACATACTGGATTTTGAAGAGTTAATACAAAAAGTTTAAAATATGCCAATAGCTTAATAATTATTACATGTTAAATTATAGTATTTTAGATACATTGTACCAAATTCATTTTTCACTATGGGTTTGGCACTGTCTCTAGGAAAACTTTCACAAAAGTGAGTTATGCAATACACCATTTCTGTGATATATTTCACAAAAATAGCATTCTAGAATAAAGTAAGTATTAAAGAAGAAAAAACTGCTTAATCATTGTGGTTTTGATTTATATTTCCCTAACAATTAGTGATGTTGAACTTTTTTTCACATATACATTAGCTATTTTTATGTCTTCTTTGGAAAGATACCTATTCAGGTTCTCTGCCCATTTTCCAATCAGGTTGTTTGTACCTTACTTTTCATTCTTGCAGGTAAGGTTATTTTAAAAACAAACTAAAAATAAAAACACCTCTGTAATATCTGGTGCAAAATTACTTCACAAATAATAGTTTGACACTAAAAAATGTAAGAGGAAATAGTCTAAGATGAAAAAATACTTCAAATTAAATAAGGTAAGTCTTATGAAAAACACAATACACATTTTCCACATATTTTTCATTTCTGTTCATTACAAAGTCCTTAGGAGTTGTGTGTGAACATGTGTGTGTATGTTCTCATGTGTATAGGCACACATATGAGCATCTGTCTGGAAGGGTCACCACAGGCCACCTAGCTCTGATCTTGCAAAATTGCTTTCTAAGTAATGAAAATAAAGAAAAATATAAAGAAGAGAGTGTAAAAGATATCAGCTAAACTAATATATTTATACACACACATCCACACACACACACACACACACACAGTGCATGAGATAAAGTGGCAATAACTATGCATCTCCTTATTTCACATGCTTCTTATTAATTTTTAAAAACTACATTTCTAAGGTTATGGTTTAGCATCATTGTTTCAGATATAAAGTATTAAATTCCGAGAGCAACCATCATGTCCAAAGAATATAATGTTAGAGTAGCCATAATTTCTGGACTGTGTGCAGGGTGAACTACTAAGGAAATTGCAGACTTCAATAACATCTTTTTACGTACAGTTGACAACATGAAGAAGGTATATAATGCTGATCCTGATGTTGCCACACCAACAAGGAAAATGCATAAGATACTCAAGGATTACACAAGTCCAGATATTGTATACAGAATCCAGGAGATCATCAATGAAGATCCAGGAAAGTCAATGAGCTCCATAGCAAGAGAACTGCAGATGTTAGATACGATGGTTTGCAAGACTATTGCTGAAGATACCAGATACAGATTATATGTTCTTAGAAGAAGCCAGTTTATGACAGCAGACCAAGGAAAGGTGCTTTGAAAAAGCAACGACACTGCTAACAACATTGAAAAATCCCGAAGGAAAAAACCCTCTGATTTTCTTCTCTGATGAAAAGTATTTTCAGCAGGACCAAATAGTCAACAGGAGAAACAACAGGTGGCTCTGTGAGAATCTTAATGAAGTCCCAATTGTCATGAAAATAATATTTCCTGCCACAGTGATGGTGTTAGGTGCTGTCAGCAATGAAGGAGATATCATGACTCCCCATTTTTTCCCACAAGGCTTGAAGGTGACTGCTGATGTTTACCTTGACATTTTGAGAGAAGTAGTTGTAGCATGGATCAAGCAAGTCACAAATGGACGTCATCTTTATCTCCCAACAAGATGGTGCACCAGTACATAATGCCAAAAAGGTGCAAAAATTTCTCAGTGTCAATGTTCCTAAACTCTGGTCAAAGAAAATCTGGCCACCTAGTTCACCAAATGCAAATCCTTTAGACTGTTATGTATGCAGCATTTGTGAGAGAGAAGTTAATGAACAACCTCATTTCAATAAAGAGGCTGTTAAAGCTAAGACTGAAAATATTATGATGTACATGGATCAAGAAAAGTTACTTAAAGCATGCTTAAGATTTCAAAGTTGAATTGAGTCTATTATTGCTGCAAATGGAGATTTTTTTGAATGGTTTAAAAAACAACGACTATGCTTATGTATTTACATATAAGAATAAATTTATTTCAAAATATAACACTTCTGTGGTATGCTTACTAAAATTTTGCCAATTTATCATGTGCATCCTGTGGGGGAAGGGGGTTAGATGAAAGTGGAAAAGGGTATAAGGGGGATAAATGGTAATGAAGAAAATAAAATAAAAATAAACTAAAACATAATAAAAGATAAATGTGTCAAGAAAAGAATGAATAAAATAAGCTACTATATATTTAACAATTCACTCTCAAAGTACATTAATACCGCTTACTTGAATACACTGAAAATATAATCTTAATTTTGGAGATATATAGTGTTCATAAACACACTTTTACTTATGTCACCTAATACTATAAAAATTATGTGAGATAGGTATTTTAGAGTGAGAGAAGATGAAAATAACTTGCTTAAGAAAGCACTGAGAGAAAGCAAAAGCAAATAGTTCCAAAGCCTTAACTCACCAACCCACCCTACACCGGCCACTTAGAAAACGTGCAGTGTGTGCATTTGATACCATCTTAGGATGTCTCTAATTGTGACAAATCATGTAAAATGTGGCAGCTTGGCTCTGGGGGGTTATTATAACTATGAGAACTTGAACTTTCATATTCTCTCACTTTGCAAGGCAAGGTGGTTGGGGGAACTGAGCAAAAATTTTAATGTGTTATCACAAACCAGGTTTCTGCATATTAAGTTCTTGCAAGATCAGATGGGGAGCTTGTGAGTATTAAGGCCAATACAGAAAATTGACCTTTCTAAGAAGTTGGTTTGAAGCAACTGAATGCTAAGTGAAAGCAGTTAATGTCAAAAGGTCACTAATGTCTCACTAAGCATAATTATCATGAATTTCTGTTATAAAAATTTGTGGGTAAAGATTTAGGATAGAAAACCTTAAATTAGCCCTAGCTGGTGGCATAGTGGATAAGGCTCTGGCCTGTGAACCCAAAGGTTGCTAGATCGATTCCCAGCCAGGGCATATAACCAGATTGTAAGCCAGGCCTCCAGACAGGTCCCCAGCCAGGTCTGTAGCTAGAGAAAGGTGAAAGGCAACCATGCATTGATGTCTCTCTCCCTTTCTGCCTCTTTCCCTTCCCCTCTCTCTAAGAATAATATATAAAATATTAAAAATAAAGAAAACCTTAAATTATATCCAAGGTTGGAAATAATTTTTAAAACCTATAATTAAATTTATTCATATACTTGGTTCTGTTTTGCTTGTTGTAATTTAAAGCAATAATAAGCAAAATAGTTTTCTAGAATTTATTCTGTTATTAAATACAGACATTCACATCAAACTAAAGAACTGCTAATGCTAATTGGTTACCAAGAGCACATTTTCCAAATGATGGACATAATTCCTCTCGCTTTTGTTAACAAGAACACTAAGAACTTTTGTCTCTGGCTTACCCACACTGATTGATGATACAGAAATAAGGTTCATCTCAGCTTTTGTTAGTGCATAATATTTACAGGCTACACAGAGTGTAGCAGGTCACATAAACAGTTAAGTGTTCTGCCTGACAATATTAATCATCTGATTAGGTTCTGAAAGCATGTTCACTGTTAAGGTGGCATGCTATGAAACATTTGCAACAGGTAAAGAGAAATTCAAGTTATTTTATAGGCTGTCTCAACATATGAAGCACACTCAAAGTTCAAACTTAACTCCATAATCTCCATATAACTTTAGTAGAGCCAGAACTATTTATAGAATCTTGGACATTTATATACCTAAAGCCTTACTTATGCATAAGCTTTGCTATTACTAAGGATTTAAAAATAAGTTTCTCCAAATCATACCAAGATGCTGGAAGTGTAACTCCTATATCACAGAGCCAGTCGTCCTGCCTTTGATGAACTGTGGAATGACCGCCCTTTTCAGCTGAAATGGGTTGTATTCCAATAAGATTTCACTCCTAGCAACAGCAGTGGTGCGGTCTTTGCACAGACCTGCCACCAGCTCTAAGCGTGGAGGCTGCAGTGAATCCCTACTGGACACTGGATCTCACAATATACTGTCATCCAGACACAAGGAAAGGGTTAATAAAGGCAAATCACATATTTCAACAACATTTCTGTACCTAGCTGAGATGGACAAGAACTAATTCAAATCTCATGGATTAGTCCTCTGGCCCCAAAGTGACTAAGGCTGGGCTGATTTTGCCAGATCTGAAATGAGACTCTGGAGCTCAGAGAAGTGGCTGTTGCACCCTCTGGTCCCTGGTCTTCCCACACAGGCATATCTTCTAAGTAAATGAAACAGGATTCCTGAGCACCAAAATTTATTTTCAACTACCTTGTCTATAACTCTCAAGATACACTAATACATTCTTACTTTCAAAAGTGCTTAGAATTCACAGAAAACACTTTGATATACATAATCTTATCTCCACAAATCCTGAAGGCTGGCCTTTTTCAGATGAAAGAATTGAGGTCTAGATGGGTTAAAATGACTTGCCCGTGATAGATGAAACTGGTTTTCAATGTGAGATCATCTAATTCTAGGTCTCCTGATCCCTTGTCTCAAAGCACAGGAACATTCAGCACATAACCTTCACTTGGTAAGTCAGGTTCACTGCCTGGGTAAGCACAGTGCTTGGCTCCTAGCTAGGCTGACAAATTCTGGGGGCAGCTAAAGCACAGGTAGGTGGTCATCTGCCCTGACAACAACTGCCCAGAACGTGTTATAGTTTGATTCTTCCAAAGAGTCAAAGCGCCAATTAGGTACTGACAAGTTCAACAGTATGTTATAATCTCAGTTTGAGATAAGAGCAAGGCAACCATTCTAAAAATAGCCATCAAAACACAGGCAGAAGATTGCCGTGGCCTTCAGAGAAAGGCACAGGCTCACTTCCTTCCGTACACACCATGCCCTTTCAACCACTTCTGTTTCTTGACACGACTAGTAACTAAGGAAGTTCTCTAAAGCTTCTTCCTCTCCTTCCAGACTAAGCACTCTTATTTTCCTAGTTATCTTAGTAAAATCCTTCTTTCACCAATCTTAAAAATTGACTTTCCTGTGAAATATGGAGAGTCACTGTGAAGACACAGCCTTGGGTAGAATATACTTGCCTCCACTTCCTACCTGCCCCTGCCTTTTCCTGGTATAGTTCTATACCTCCTGTCCTAGTCTATCACCCTCATCCTTCCCCACATCAACCTGTCTGACTCTAGCCCCATTTTTATTTTGTTAAACATGTAGATCCTACAAGATTATTGTATAACCTATGGTTTCTCTTCTCTGCAGCAGTAAAAAATTAAGGTTGGCTAATGTTCCAGTTTGATGGCTCTCAGAGAGGCTGAATACTTGGGATCCTCCACATAAGATTCTGTGGTGTGTACTTCTGATATGCAGGATTTGTAGGCAATAGAACATGAGGATCATGAAGGGTGAATCCTGACAAGCGTACTCACTCCCAAATTTACAAACACCTCCATAGTTCATAACCTCCCTGATGAAAGCAGTGATATATAATTGCAGGAAGGTCACTGTGTCTGACCTCCAATAACAGCACAAGGCCAGCCTGAGAAGCAGAGGCTGGGGTTGTGGGTACACTGAATGCCAAAGTACTCTACTTCTGCCCCTAGCCTCTTGGCCTGCGAGGTTTAAATCCATGCTTCGGTATACTTTAATCTACTCTATGTCTTGATCTTTCTGGGTTGCTTCTGGAAAGTGAAGTGCGTGAAGGTTAGAGCCATAACTGCTGTGGGTCTCTAGAAACCTGTCCCTTGTTCTAACAAAGCCTAATCCTTAGTATCTCCATACAGTTGCTGTGATCTGGAAAAGATGGCAATTACAAATTCTTCTTTACAGTAACAAAATTATTTGTCAAAGATGTATTCAGCTGTGAAGAAACAGAGGGATGGACTTTCTTAAACCAGAAAGATCTACTCACTTCAACCCAGACAGGATTTAGAAGTATGCTGTTCCCTACAGTGGTTCCGAGTCACATGTGGCTGTTGAATACTGAAAATAAAGCTGATCCAGACTGAGATGTGCTGTAAGTGTAAGAATAGCCTATCTGATGATCCTGAAGACTTGGTAAGAAAAAAAGGATGTAAAATACCTCATTAAAAAATATTGAGCACAAGGTTGAAATAATAGTATTTTGGACATATTGGGTTAAATAAAACCACTTTTTACTTCTTCAAATGTGCCTCCTAGAAAATTTAAAATTATACGTATGACCTGCCTTTGTTGCTCATATTCTACTTCAATTGGACAGTGTTGCTTTAGCCAAAACCTAACAGCTTCTTTAAGGGTTGGCTTCTAGAGAAAGGGTGAACATGCTAAAGGTTTGATTTGATGTATTCTTTTTGAAAATCAGGCTATTCTTACAGACACTGTATCAGTTAGTGCAGAGCAAAAGGGCCGGCAAACAAGAAGCATGCCTCCAGCTACAGTTCTGCCCACCTCAGCAGCCCCAGTCTCAGTGGCCTCACAGTCCCTCCTGCAAGGTGGCAGCTGTGCGCGGCAGCTGTGCACGGCAGCAAGAGACCCATCCACTCCAATGGCTCCATTCTCCTTTACTTATTTGACTTTACAGTCCTTTATTCATTTACAGTATCTCTAAATAATACAGAAAAAAATCCCAACTTACAGGTTTTGAGATGGTGAATCCGCTGCTGGAATGCATAGGTATTTAACTCCCTGTAGATGATAAAAAAGTAAAATAAAAAGATGATACCCACCATAGAAAAATATTTAAAGGAACTATTTACTCAGGTCAAAAAAATAAAAAATAAAAAGGAGAAGTTTTTAACTCATCTTTTGTTGCCAAGGAACTGGAGAAAAACTCTTTAATTAAGGTTCCTGGTTATTTTCCATCACCATGTGTACAAATGTTCATGCTTCAGTTTGGAACCAGCTTGTAGCAGGGTACAGCAAAAATGAAATAACTGGGTCTTTTCTAGCAAGTGTTAACAAGTTATAAAACTATCACCTCAGATGACTGTTCACATATTACACATTTTTTATCTATTTCATTTAGGATCCAGTTAGTAAAAACCTCAAATGATAACTACAATGATAACATTATGTTACAATTTTCTATATCAAATTATAGTGTGATAAGAATTATAATTTTGCTGATGTACCTGGAGCTTCTATACATTAGAAATAATGTGATTTATTTTGCTTCCTTTCTAGAAAAGTATGTTTATTTACTAAACTAATGTGTTTTTTAAAAAGAATGGACAGTTTGAAAAAAGCGAACTTCACAGTTATCTATAAAAAAATCTATAAAAATGTTTATGTACATGCTGTACAAAAAATCATGCTAAAGTTGAGTTTTATTAAAAACCTGTTCCTTCTTCAGAAGGACTTACAGTTTAAAAGGTCTTCAATGTCAAGTAGAAATACAAAATCCAGAAATTTCAGCAACCTTTGCCAAAGAGTATGTCTTTGTGAAGACTTAGATGAATCATTTTTAAACCTCTCTTTTCTTGGTAGCTTAATCTCAGAAGCTTAGATCTGTGTCATGGATATGTGTGTGGGAACACATCAGAAACTAGAAACAGAACCAATCTAAGGCATAAAATGAAGGACAAACATGAAGAGTAGTGGTCCCTCAGCAGGTAAAGTTATGAAATAATGTATCTTCTAGAATTAACTGAAAATTTTGCAGTTGATCATTAAAATTTTACTATTAACTCCTGTCATTAGGACTATCTGCTGTACTTGCTAACGTAGTCTGGAAAGGAACATCTAAATTTGTGGCTGCCCCAAACCCTGTCACCGCTCCATATTCTGATGCTCCTTCACATAACAGTCCCCACTTTCCCAGTACAGAATTCACATAAACTGCATTACTTAACCTCCTTTACTATTAGGCTGCAGACTCAGGATGGGGCATCATCATCTGACACTGGGAAGATCTGGAAACAGGATGCGGCAGAGGAAGATGGGTAAGAGTACCTGCTTGGCAGGTGCTGACTGTGGCAGAGGTGATAATGGACCTCACTAGGCCAGTTGTGTAATGTGGTCTGTGTGTTGTTCCTGGAACATCAGCTGAAATCCTGTTTCTACAGCTCCTCTGAGAAGACCATAAGCTCTCAACAAACCCCTGTGAGCTAAAACTGGCTCACAGTGAAATCTGTCATCTGCAAAGAAGACATGAGTGATACAATCCCCCTTCCAATCTAACACTATTTGACAGGCCAGAAAAATATTTTTTTCCCTACTTAGTTCCTATGTTTTTTTTTTTCTAGCTTTGAGTCAATTATTACATCTCCCAACAAAGGCTCCTTTGGGTCTTGAAGAAGATGCCATTGCTGAACCAGGTGGGAACACTTCACATAAGATTACACAGGCTTTTAGTATGATAAGGATAAAAATTGAGGATCAGCTGCCAGAAGAAGAAAGTGAAGCAGCAGTCTTCCTCTTTCAAGTTTCGCTTTGTCATCCTCAATTGCCCCTTTCTGTCTCTGTCCTCATTTTCCTGGACTCTGGGGTGCTCTGCCCTGCTGGACATATTGAGGCTGTTGTCTGAAGTTCTCAAACTCTTCCAAATTCAGACAGGTGATTTAAAGGGAAAGAAGATGGAAAAAAATTATGCTGGGGAAAAAAAAAAAAAAAAAAGCCATTTCACTCCTTCCTTCCATAGAGTCCAAACAGGCTTATTGGTGTAGACACACACATTGGTTATTTCATACATCTACCACTGAAGGATTCACTTTTCTCTTTTACTCCTAAATGAGAGTTGGCTGTGGAATTCTTTCCTCCCAGACATTTCCTCTACACTCTTTCAGAACAACACTACTAGAGGGACGGGGGGATTTTCAGGTTTCCACCTTCCCTCCTATTGTGATCATCAGTCCAAGCAACTTAAATTAGTCAAGGACACTGAGGTGGATCCTAAGATAGAGTGAAAATGCATGCCTGTTATACATGTTGACTGGTAGCCACTTAGTTCTAGCAGAAGCTAAAGTCAGCCAGCCTACACAGTAGGAGAAAAGGAAAAAAAGTGAAGGAAAAAAAAAAGAGAATGGCCAGAAGGGGATGCTAGAAAACTCTTAGCTTATTAAAAGCATTCATAATAAATGATAGCAGTTGTGTGATTAGAAAGTACTGTGCTTCTTTTAGGCATCAGTGTGACCCCAAATGCACAAAAGGAAAGGAGGCCAGCTCCACGAGACAGGAGCTGCAGGAACATGGCAAAGGGGATCCCTCCCTTTCTGATCTCTCACCCCTGAGGGTGAGAAGGCAGCTCTGGGCCCTTCACCTTCACCAGCTGGGACCAACATATGGCATCTACAGCTTCTTATCTACAAAGCTTCTAAGGAGGAGCAATGTAGCTCCCAGCCATAAGTTTGAGGATTCCCTATTGTGTAAGCAGGACACAAAATATATAAAGCGTAAGATAATACCATGTTCTCTCAAAGGTTCGACACTAACCTTCCCTGGAATGGTGTGTGGCACACAGTAGTTAGGCACTCACTAAATGTCTGTTGAATGGTGAGAACAAGGTGAACAACAACATGAAGACCACAGTATAGGATAGTGCAAGGGAAGAAAAATATTGTGACGTCTTATCCTGGTGACCACACAAGGCTGGACTTCTGGCCATGCTGTGTGAAGGGCATGCTGCGCAGATGTTCCAGACATCAGCTTCTGCCTGTCTACCCCAATGGGACATGCTAAGAAGCATCTCACTGTGACCCACAATAAGAAGGGAACAAACATGCAAATGCAGTCAAGAAAGGAGTCAAAACTGTCAAATATTTTCAGCTGCTCGCCACCTAAGAACATCTATTTATCTTGGCTTAGTCATTAACAAAGCACGAAACATATCTCTCTTGGAGGCCACAGACTTCAGAACATAAGGTACATGAAAAAAGGCTTCAGATGCCTGCACATGTGTATAGTTCATGGCAGTTACTTACTAATTCAGAAAGCAGCAAGAGTGCTTGCAGTGTGAAGGACCTCAATGCTACAAGAAATATGGATGAACTTAAAGTGTAAAATTATCCTAGTAGTAACAGATTGGGTTCTGCAAATGTTTTAATGTGATGTGGAACTGATTTTTCATTTAATTGGACCTGAACAAAAGACCATTCTCTAGTGCTGAGGTTTGTAGAGAAAGAGATAAATGGTAGGATGTCTATATTTCTAGCTAAATTATAAAAAGTACAGTAACTGACCTAAAGTAAAACAAAAGAACATAGACATTCTAGAACAATCTGAAAAGTTCCTAAGTTATAAAAATAGCAGCAGTGTTTCCATTTGTATAGCATTTGTAGTATTCACTATTACATATTACCTCTAATATTAAAAAACCCATAAAACTAAAATTTATCTTCTTTTTAAAATAAAATAATTATTAAATAAATTAAAATTCAGTACTTTCCATGATCAAAAAAGTAATTGGCAGAAAGCCAATTAATATTAAACTTTTATAGAGCTAATAAATATCAAGTTATAGACTTTTCAACTTTTCAGTTTAGACAGCTGGCCCAAGACTACACTGAAATATCCCTTCCCCCCAAAAAAGAAATTGAACCTATGCTTTAAGACTATCATGACTTCTGTTTAGGAAATGAAAGTGCAGCTAATTTCCTTAGACTACATGGCAACTTAAATGGTCTAACATGTTCAGAGAATGGCACCAATGCTGCTAAGATGGGGCTAGAGGGAGGAAAAAGGCAGAGAATTATGGAAAAGTCTTGTATATACAATGACCACATGCACACTGAATATTCATTCATAATACCAAACAACACATCAATTAGTATGACATAATGTGGAAAAGATTAGGAAAATACAGAAAAGTAGGAGTTATGTGAGATCTGCCAAGTAAGACTTTTTGGATGAAGTTTCTGTATTGAGTTCTGAAAGAAACAATAGGCATCATTTGGCTGAGAAGAGAGTTTAGAAAGTATCCTAGCAGCTCTTCTTGAATAAAAAGTTAAAGCTTTCTAAGTGCATTCTCAAAAGTTCTAGTACTATTCAGTTTTCTATTTCAATGAGCATAGTAACCACCAAAAGTAAGTTTTGGCCTTTCTTGGGTCTGAAACTAAAGAATACACCTGAAATGGTATGTAGTCAAGTACTTCAAAGTAGGGGGAAGATTCTGATTTCAGGACTAGTTAAGAGATCAAACTCTCTCTTGTTTCAAGTACAATTTCTAAAATTCACTGTTTTTGTCTTTCTGAAACATATGTAAGAGTCATCTGAAGAACCTAGATGACATTCTATTTTTCAAAAGAAAAATAAAGCCTTTCAGAATCTCTTTTCTCTCTTCTAGGAAAGCTAACAAACAGCAGTTGTAGAATATAATTATATTCTCTGCAATGACCCATCACAACCTGAGAGAAAACACAAGTAGGAGGCGAGGGAGTTCATTGAGAGCCAGAACTGGGAAATCTCTGCAATGAGAGACGTACTTTAGCTGCTAATAAAGCTGACATGATTGAAAGTTTTGGTTTTTCATCTTATCCCATCAAGTATACCAGCAGCAACATGGGTGTGTACAAAGGAGAGGTCATTTTAAAGAACTATTTTTTTCTTTGACAATTACATTTATGAGATATTAGGGTGGCATGCTGAATTGGACTTTTCAGTTCCCAAACATTGAACTTATTATTAATACATTGTTGACTGGCAATTTTATACAAAAGCTAATACAAGTACAAACACAAGTTAACTCGGGCAGCAAATTACATGTATTTGTTCATAACACTGATCATTGAATACCCATTAGTGATTTAAGCAAAATAAACTGGGGGACCTATTAAGAGCTAATTTCACAATACACTAAAAAAACCTGACTCCAAGAAAGAAACATATAATTAAAACAAATTTAAATTGGAACTGTCCCACACCTGACCAGAAGCAAGACCACAGCTAATATAGTAGTCCCTCCTTATCTGAGGTTTTGCTTTACGTGGTTTCAGTTACCTGCGGTCAACCACAGTCCGAAAATATTAAGTGGACAATTCCAGAAATAAACAATTCATGAACTTGAAATTGCACGCCCTTCTTAGTGGCATGATGAAATCTTGCACTGTCCTACTCCATCCCACCTGGGATGTGAATAATCCCTTTATCCAGCGCATCCGTGATGTTTATGCTCCCAGCTCTTTAGTCACTTGGTGACTGTCTCATTAGATCTACTGTCACAGTAGCACATTGCCTGTGTTCAAGTCACCCTTATTTTACTTAATAATGGCCCCAAAGTGCAAGAGAGTGATACTGACAATTTGAATATGCCAACGAGAAGCCATAAAGTATGTATGTAGAGAACAAAACACATGTGTGCATGCATACGTGCATGTGTATAGTGTTCAATGCTATCCATGGCTTCAGGCATCCATTGGGGGGGTCTTGGAATGTATCCCTCTAGGATAAGTGTACTATTATAAAAAATAAAAGTCTCTTCCCTTTGAGAAACCATTCTGGTTTTCATTTTACTGTGGTAAAATACACATAAGCATATATAAAATATTCATAACATTTTAGCCATTTTAAAGTATACAGTATTAAGTATATTCACATTTACATCTCCACCATCCATCTCCCCAAATTTTCATCTTCCAAAATGGAAATTCTATACCCATTAAGCACCATAACTCCATATTCTCCTGTCCCCAATTTCTGGTAACACCCCTTCCACTTTCTGTTTTTTGAATTTGACTTCTCCTGCACTTTTATATAAATCTAAAGTTAATCTGACCCTGTAAAAATTAGTCTGGCCATATTTTTATTTTTATACTCATCCAAGGACATTATTTTCAATGCTTTTAAAGAGAGAGGAATGGAGAGAGCAAAGGAGAGAGGAAAACATTGATGAGAGAAAGAAGCATCAACTGTTTGCCTCCTGATTGTGCTAGGATTGGGCATTATGGATCAAACCTGCAACCTAGGTATGTGCCCTGGCTGGAAATAGAACATACAACCTTTTGGTTATAAGACAATGTACCAATCAACTGAGCCACACCAGCAGGGGCTGGCCACACTCTTAAAGACCCCCCAAAAATGGGAATCATGGCAGATAGTAAATCTAAGCTGCAGATAGTAAATTGGAGCTTAGTTCCCTTTACTAAGATCCCTCTTCACATAATATGGCATTCCAGATAAAGCATATTAACATTTCCATTTAGTTTACATGTGTGGAAGCCAAACCTAGCACCGGGCACATGCATTTTGATTATTATTTGTAAATTTAGAATTTTCACATAGCTAACAACACTTTACAACTAAAAAGCAGAATGCAAAAGTATTCATAGTAAGATTATATCTGTAAACAATTTATGTATGTCTGTGAACGAAAAACTGGAAGTTTGCATAAAAAATAACCAAATAAGGTCCAGGGGGTGAGATTCTTGGCCATCTGTCTTTTTAACTACTTGTACTACAATAAAGCTGTCAAATAAATAACTATAGAACATGATCACAGATAATAAACAAGTGCTTCAGCTGTGCTACATAATTCATGTGCTAGGTCTAAACTAAAGATGAATTTTCCTAAGGCACCTATTTGTCACTGATTCTTCCTAAACCAGCTAAATTTAGGAAACACTGCTACAAATAATTTCCAAGAACTCTGTGGTGCTTGATGGAGTGGGGAGGGGTGATAAGGTCAGAGTGGAGAGACAAGATTTAGCTCTTGGTTTGATTTTGTGAAAAAAAATGCAAATGAGAAACCTCTAACACCTGTTGACTTCTTTCAGGTTAGTCAAAAAATGACATACATTTGACTCGTCAGATCAACAAATGAGGACTCAAATGCTTATTTTTGCTCAAGCTATTTCAATTAAAGTCTAAAGCGGGCATAGTCCATACATCAGATTTCCTTGAGCCAACAAGGGTGGGTTATGGGAAGACAGTGAGGGAGGTTCTCGCCAGCTCAAACCCACTACCGAAAGCCCTCTTCTGTGATTTCAGTTCTGTCTGAGGACTTGCTGATGTACTCAATGTGACTCATGAAAGCAGGGTCAGTTTCAACAATGTCTCCGAACCACGGAATTGCACAGTATTACTCAATAATGTTAATGCTAAAGGGCCATATAAAAAAATTACTGTTACCAATGCTTAGGAATTATCAGGAGAAATCACCAATAGAAACTTCATGAGCATTTTACAGACATACCTTGTAAAACATGAAAAGATAAATTTTCATTTGGTCATGTGTCTTGGCACTAAAAATTATTCAGCAGGTCCTTCCTGTCTGTAAAGCAAAGAAGACTCTCTCCAGAGTCCTTAAATACATGTCCACAAGCTTACCTCCCAACCTCACCTTCATGTTTCTCCCTGCTCCTTCCTCCAGCTCACCAAACTCTTGGTATCCTAGCCTGCTTCTGAGTCCCCCCAAATGTCTTATAGTACTTTCCTGCCCACCCTTCCCCAGGTTTCTTGTAGTTTCTCCTCTCTGGAATACTATTCTCCTTCAGGACTCTTCCCAGAACTTCTTTAGTAAAACCTCCCCTGAGTAACCCATTAGCCTGTGCAAAGTCCTCCCTGACCTCATCTCCTGCCTCTCAGCCTGACTCTAGCTCCCTCTTCTAAATGGCCTTACAACATACAACATGACATTAAGCTAGCACCAAGACACTAGGGACCCAGCACAGAGGACAATAATTGCTTGTGAATGGTCAGTCTTCCCATTAGGCACCAAATTCCTTCAATGCATAGATCCTATCTTAGTCATCTCTTTCAGTATCCTAGCACCTGTTTAAAGATCATCAATAAATATTATAAAGTAAAGGAAGAAATACATAGGAAGAGAAATCACCTTTACAATTTTAAGCATATAGCTACCAATGTGCCCTAAGAGTCCTGTTCCCATGTGGGGCCGCAGCACCTCCAGTTGGCCCCAGCATCATGCTCCAGGGCGGGCAACCATGCAGGCCAGGTGCAAGTGGTCCTAAAGGCCATCTTTAGTTTTCTGCATGCTCTATATGGTCTCAGCAGGATGTTGTGACTAGTCTCACTAATGATGGAAAATTTTAAGGTGAAGGCAGGCAAAATGCCCAGAAATTTTAAGACTTGCATTCAGTTGTAGACTAAATGACCCCATGTTTTAAACCCAACACAGGCTCCTAGAAGATGCTGGTCCAGTTGGTGAGGTCTATCTCAGTTGTGCTTCCAGACACCTGGCCAAGAAGACAAGAGTGGAGGCCTGTATTTATTGGGACATAGCCATGTCTGCTCAATGCCACATCATCTCGAGCTCCTTTAGCATTACAGAGGACTGCATAGCACTGCCATGGAAACCTTAGGGCCACAAAACCTAAAATGTTTACTATCTAGCCCTGGGTAGAAAAAGTGGGCCAACCCCTGGTCTATACAGTGACATTTCACAAAGTCATTTTGATGGCTTAATGTCACTTTATGTATCACATTTTCTTGCTATGTTTAAATATCTGATCTAACATACCATCTTCTTGAATTGCAATATTCAATCATTCATTGTGCTCAGTTCTCCTCCTAACTGTTCAAGAGAAAGTGACAGAGGAATTTCCTATTAATATAGAAGTTTATAAATAAGGAAATTTGATGCAATATATTAAGTGCAGGTAGTTGCTAAATAAATTATAGAAGGCAAGTTTGTTGCCTGCGGCCTCTACCTTGATGGCAAATGTGGCATCAAAGAAACCAGGCCGAAGGATGATGACAGACAGCAGACATGCCTGGAGAACCAGGGCAGACAGTTTGTCTCTGAGACCTGGACAAGTGCACACACCTGCCTACACCACCCTCACACTCTCAGCAAGGTGACTGTTTGCCTTCTTAAACACAGCTCTCTACTCAGGGAGCAACATAGTCTTGTTTGAAACATTCCTTATAGTCTCTTTCACAGATTACTAAACACATGAGGTTTCAGACTCTGTCACTTACAATTGAATGATAAATCTATTGCAGGGGAATTATCAACTTTGTAGGTTGCTACTTGTCTTCAGGCTTGGCCATCATCCACAACACTTAAGATTTTTCTACATAACATTCATAATCCCTTGGGCCTCACATCACATCCTCTATATGGGATGAGGCTCTAGAAATGGTTTTGAGAACATGGCAAACACACAGAGCAGGGAGCTTCTCTAGAGAGCTGACCAGTCCTACATGGCCAGGGAAACAACATGTGAAGGATGGATGTGGTCAAGGGCAGTGTATGAACTGCACAAGAAGGGTGACATTGAAGCAGAAAACAGTAACTCTCCTGTTTCTCCTGAAAATAAGGAAGAGCATCCCTCTACAATGCAGGTGACTGTGGGTTATTAGAGAGTGCAGAGTCCACTAAATATCTATGTTTCATGGTATAGTCACATACAGCAGCTGTGAGGTGTTCTGTTTCCCAAATTCAAGAGGGAAGAGGATCCTTTTCCTCGCTCTGCTTTCAGTATTGGCTGGTCAGTGTTCTGGGTCCTTCCTGCAAGGGGGCAGCCCTTCACGAACTCTTTCTGCCCCACAGCTGCCATGGAAAACAATCCAATGAGCTATTTTTACTCTGACAGCTGCATCCTCTTGTACTGGGCATAGAAGGAAGTCCCAGGCCACCTTGGTTAGAGCCTGTATGAGGGGAACTCACAAGGAGAGAGAGAGAGTGAGAGAGAGAGAGAGAGAGAGAGAGAGAGAGAGAGAGAGAGAGAGAGAGAGAGAGAGAGAGAAAAAGAACATAGGCTACCAAGGAGGCCAGAAGTCTCTCACTGGGGTCAGCAGGACCTCGAGGTGATTGGTGGAAACCATTCAAGCATAATGCCATTGCAATGCAGGAGTAGCAGCAGGAGAGGCTGCCATCAGGAAAGGTTTAAAAGAACATTTTAAAAAATCAAATGCTTGAAAATGGAATTCTTACTTTGTTAGCTATGCAATTTATTTTGTCTTTAGGATATAGATTCAGGGCATCCTATAATGCAGTTTAAATTAGCAATCATTCACAGTAGTTTGGAACTGCCTTCTGCTTTGGTGGTATGAGGCTGGTTTCTGTGACAATGTATTTCATTAATTAGGTACATTCAAGTCAGGCCAGTCTCATCACTGCTAGGCTATGACTACTTGCTCCAAAGGCTAGTGCCCAGACAGGTGATCTTTAAGATACTCTGCTTAGGAAAAGTTTCCAAGACCAGAAAGCTCAAGCCAAAGTCTGGGCTTGAAATGTCTCACCCCATGATCACACAATGTCGGGAAAGTTGCAACCATGAAAATGATAAAGGAGTGGCTCAGTGACAGCTTTGCCATGTATCTTCTCCTTTCTCTGGAAGGTGGCTATATTTCTTACTGAAAAAGACTTATAGATTACCTTTGTTTTGTCGGGGAAAAATATGAGAAGCAAATAAGCATGTTCAAACATTGGTCTTTAAAGGAAGGAGGTTGTAACTCAGATGCATGAACTTCCTCTCCTTCTCTCTGTGCATCAGCAGCTGTGGCATGGCTAGCCTGAACTATCACCTTGCATGCCCTTTGTTTTCTGAAGATGACCCACTAAGTAATGAATGATGAAATTTAACATCCATACTACTTATGCTGATAACCAAAAGGAGAAAAATAATTTTCTAATTCAAATTCAGAATTAATCACCAATTTCTGCCCCATACAAAGGTCTCCAAAACACCTCAAGTCAGACCATAGAGAGGGGGACGCACTTCAAAAAGGAGTGTGGGCACACCTGTTCACTTAGCCTATGTCAAAATGATGACACTGGTTAGATGCTATTGCTTCACTCTCAGGCTTTTCAAATCAGGCTAGGTCACTTCCCTTGCAGGTGTGGCAGGCACAAGATCCACCTGCAGTCCCTACCAGCAATGAATTATTATGAGCACCTGAAAACAGCAAATTTGCTTAAAACAGACTTAAGTAAACCAGGCTACATTTAAGTCATTCTTTTTCTTATGGCTAAAAACAATGATGGCACTAATAGAGCCGGTAACCCTGCTTTGGATCTTAAGCAACCAACCACTTGTAACTTCTCAAACATGATTGGAGACTGAAAGACCCTTCACCCAAGGAGCCTGCCACCCATCCTGCCCTCCTGAGCTAGACATCCTCTGCATTTGTCATCATCACCAGGACCTCAGGGCTCCTGCTGCTTTGTAAGTTCCATGACCTGGAACTAGAAGCACACTGCCCTCCATAGATTCTTTCCTTGAAGCTGCTCTTCCCTTTTAAACTTCTTGATAAAACTGCATCCCCATGAAAGTTTTCCAGACTTGCTCCAATGAAACTTATTCTGCCCCATCCAGTGTCCACAGCACCTGGCAGGGCCATGCATGAGAGCCTTCTTGTTAAAGGATAATGGCCAAAGAACTGCAGAATATCTCTCTCAGGGCTCCTCCTCACCACAGCCTCTGTACTCTGGGGTACCCCTGCAGAAAACCCCAAGGACTATGATCAAAGAGTTGGTACTAACTACAACCCATCAAGTAGTGTGGTCTTAGGAATAATAATCAAGATGTATCCACCTCATAACATGTGGTGGCTAATGGGATCATGTTTACATGCTTTGAATATTATACCACCACTTAAAGCCAGATGCTTCCACCCTCCCAGGATCATATCATTTGTGTGTGTGTGTGTATGTGTGTGTGTGTGTGTGTGTGTGTGTGTGATTTTATTTGACCCTAATTGAACTGCTTAGTTGATGATGCTGAAATTTTCACTTTCAGCCTGGACCTCTCTCCTGAGCTATGTATATGCATTTATACATATGTATATCTAATTGGGAATATCACATGAACATCTTACCCAGAACTGAGCTCAGTCCTTTCTTAACTCCATCTCTGCCTCCTGGAGCTCTCACATCCTTTGGTGATACAGCTGTCCTTTTGGCCCCTCAGGTACCCTGAACTTCTCCCCTGCTTCACTCCCCATGTCTAACCAGTAAACAATTCCTATTATTTCCAATTGAGAAATGTTTTTCTATATTTTGAAGATGTTTTATGAGGTACCTACAACTTCATGGCTAGTATAACCTCCTGATGAACTGTTATTATTCCAAAAATATTCTTTTCTTTTGCTTCCAATTCAATTTTTCTGATAAAACTATTGCTATGCCACATTTCTCTTGGCTGATGTGTGCTGAAGGCTCTTTTTCCATCTTTTGATTTTCAACCTTGCTGTGTGTCACTTTGTGAAAATGACTTCTAGGAAAAAAACATCCCACTCCCCACTATCCCAGTTCAAACCCTCATCATTTCCAACCAGGATTACTGTAAGGGCTTCCCAAGAACTTTCTTAATATCAATCTCCCTCTCTCCATCTCTTTCCCCAATCAAAATCCTGGGAAAGAAATCTGAATAGTCACCTGACTTTGTTAAAAAATTTTTGCTAAGTCTCTGCTTTACACAAGATAAAGGTGAGACTTAACATGACAAATAAAACCCTTCCTAATCTGCTCTGTCCCTGCTTTCCAGCCTGGCCACCTACCGACCCACTCCACTGAGCCCTTCATGAATCCCAGAATACACCCTGCCCATGCACGCCCACAGCCTTCACGTGTGTGCTTTCTTACCCAGATGCCACTCCACTCCAACTGTTCCTTCTCACCATTGCTACCTAGCAAATCCTTGTTATCCTTTAGGATGGCACCAAAGTGTCAAGTCCTTGGCAAAGCCTGGCTGACCTGGCAGAGTTAGTTATTTTCTGCTGGGTGCCTTACCCTTGTTATGTATTTGCGACTCTGCACTATTGTAAGGATTTCTGAGCCTGTCCCTTCTGAATGCTGGGCCCCATCTTACTTCTCTTTGCAGTTTGTCCCCAATTCTTGATACAAGGTAGTTACTCCATGAATATTTGCTGAATCTGAAGGAATAACTCCAATTTAGGAGAGCTGAAGATGGCACTGCCTTCACCCCGCTAGGTTGACCACCTTCTTTACTTGACAGGGAGTTGTTCTCCACATACCTAGGATGGGTTTGGCGTATTTCCTCCTTCCTAGCCAACATGGAAGGGTACTTTCTACTGTGACACAGCTCCCTACTGAACCAAACCATACTAGTCCTACCAAATTGCCTTAGCACCCCTCTTTTACAAAGTCTTTCCCAAACCTCCCCAGCTGGCAGCTCATGGGCATGAGGATCTTGTATGAACAGACAGAGCCTCTACCACATCATCCACACCACACACTTCAGTATTTCCCAGTAACCTAGGTGCTATTGTGTTGATGTATACCATCACTTCAGCTGTAGCACAAAGTGGGGACCCTGTGCTGCATGATACTCTTGGGAACTTGGTTTGGACATCCTAGAAGGTCCTGCCACTAATATGGTTTCCTTTGAGGACTGGGAGGGATGCAAACCAGGCAAGCCCATTCTGGGAACACAGCGCTTGACATACAATGTCCTTGGTGCTTGACTGCACCAGAGGCAGCAGGAGAGGTGGGACCAAAGGGGTGCTTAGCAGGAAATGCTCTAGCAGCTGGGATGTGACTTAGAGAAAAAGTCTGGGAAGTGTTTTGAGGGACTCTTCAGCTATGTGGAGACAGGTTAGTAGGTGTGAGTATTAAAGAGAAGGCCCATAGCAGAAATACAGGGGGTACTAGAAAGCCAGACAACAGGAATGTTAACACAGATCTTTCATTTAGAGACAAACAGTAATATCTCTCTATAATCATGAATGTATTAGAAGATTTCAAGCCCCTTTTAGTCCATTCATGTCACAACTCTAGCTTTAAAATCCATCTGCAAGTGAGTTTGCCACAGAAAGTTCAGCAGCCAGATGGAGCTGTCTTCTATGCACTTGACTACCCACACACAAGGAACTCAGATACAGCTTGATTCGAGAAAGAGCAATTACTAGACAGTTTTCAATACCTAACATAATCATTTCTATTTGAGTCATTTCTATTTAAGTCTGAGGTTGGCTTCAAACAAATTTATCTCAGCACATAAAAGCTGCTGCAAGCCTTTGGTAGAGTAGGTACCACTCACTGATTTTGGGGGCAGCATCAAAGAGAATTTCCTAGAGAGATGAAAAGAACTAAGGTTCATTGAAAGCAACTATCAAATCTGAAAATCATTCCAGGTTAAACAATGACTTGTTTTCAAAGGTCCTTTACCTCATTAGTGATTTGATAGTGTGGTATTTTTTATGATGCTAGTAATTGAAAGATGAGGCTTAATTTGACAAATAAAATCCTTCTTAATCTGCTGGAAACAATGACCAATTCATAACGGAGATCTCACTCAATGTTTCAAGATACGTAACTAGGGAACTATGAATTCTAAGAGAGGTCATAAATGCATTCAACTGAAACAATCTAGTAGAAGTAGAGCATAACTGATATTGAAAATAATATTAGTACATTTGAAATCTTCATCTTGAATTATCTTCTCTCTTTAAAGGTTAAGAAGACTGAAATGAATGTTTACCTCCTGACTATGAACAACAGGAATGGAGCTTGTCTGATGGCATACATTTGCACATGAATCCATGGGGACCATTGTTATGAAACACAGACCTATTCCAGCCAAGCCTGAACACTCAACTCTCCCTGCCACTACGACGGCACCAAGAGTGAGGCCACTCACCTGCCGATCTTCCTTTCCCATCTTTCGTCATTCAGAGAAATACAATGAAGATATTTTCATGATATGAAATAAATAATTATAGACAAAAAAGTGAAACTCATCCTTCATTCCCTCTTTTCCTATCCTACTTTGTTTACCATTCTTAGGCATTTGACATGGTCCTTTAAAAACTCTTATGTGTGCATTTAAACATTTTTATATGTAGATCAGAAATATATGATGGATACTTATTTTTTACTTAAATGGGACCATACTGCAGATATACTACAACTTGCTTCTTCTGCTTAGCAATTAATCTTTTTCTGTGAACACATATAAACCTTCCTCTTCTTTTTGAATTGCTGCAGAGTATTTCTTAATATGGATATATATTACACTTGGCCAGTCCCTACTGTTGAACACATGGGCTGGCTTCACTGTTTTCAGTTACAAACAGAGCTGCAGTGACTGTTCTTGCCCACATATCTATGCATGAATCAGGACATATGACTTTGAGCAATTATCCTTCTTGTGCCAGGAGAAATGCATCTTATAGCACCTGTGCCATGAGGGCCATGGACAGGATAGATTCATGGGTCCTGAGAGCTGAGGACTGAGGTAGTCACCAGGCAGAAAGGCACAGCTTGGGGTGAGGCCCTGTAGTCCAACTGCATGGCCATCAGAGGAGGACCACAGGCTATGAGGCTCTCCCTCATGAGCCAGGACATGTGCCCCTGTAGCTTGAATGTTTTCTCAGCTTTTCATGAGCTGACTATAAGCTCTCTGAAATCAGAGACAACACTTCAACCAATTTTACCCTACCTTGAGTATGCTATTTTGTCTGTGGCAAATCTTCTAAATTATTCTTCACTGACTGTGTCTTTCATGTATTATCCTTCCTGTAGCATCCTAATGCAAACCGAAGAGAGCTGAAGGACCCTCAGACATCAATCAGAAAGTCACAGAAATGTCACAGGGGATTCTTGACTGTAATAACTCAGCAGAGATAATCTATAGGTCACGACAGCTCTATAAAACAGGGCATCTGTATCTGCCAATGTTTACAAGTGAAGAACTGCACAAATAGCCCATGTAAATGAAGCTGCACTGAATTTACCAGGCCCTCTGGCTTCAAAGGGGTCTTGTGATTAACAAAACATTCTTGGCACAGCTCTTCTTCCAACCCTCACCCCCACACCAAAGAACCACAAATCCCAATAGCATGATTTCTTACTTTGGAATACAGCTGAAAAGCATGTAGCTCTTACTTTCAGCAAGCAGCTGAAGGGAGCCCAGGTATAGCAGACTGGGCTGGGTGCTACAAGAAAGCACAGAAATCCCAATGTGGCACCTGTACAAACACAGGTACAGAGTAAAAACACAAATGTTCCAGATAAAAGGGAAGGAACCCTGAGGTTGGAGGGCACTGGGAGTGTCCTTCTTAAAGGGAGGAGAGCTGGGCTGAGCTTTGAGGGGAGGGTGAGCCAGAAAGGATGAGAGAAAAAAAGTGCACAAAGAAGCCTAGTTTCTTACACTTCAAATGCCATTTAAGAGCTTGGTTCCAGTTTGTTTTCCACTTGGGAAGCCAAAATAACTTCAGAGGGAGGGAAATGGGGTTGGGTACTGGTCAGACATGTAGCTGGGGAATAAAATCCTTCCAGGAGCCCCTCAGACTCTCAGCACCACCGTCTAAACAGACTAAACATCTTACCTTGCTGAGTCACCTCATAAATAAATGGGTAAATGAAAAGAGCAGAACAGACATATAGATATCATTAAATGTCAGAACCAGGAGAACTGGCCAACTACAGACAAAGCTATCAACATTATATTTTGAGCCTGGACACTTCAGAAAAGAATGTCTTTATGATTAAAGGAACTATAAAACAAAATCACCAAGAATAAACCTGCTGTTCCAGAATATAAGTCACAACTTAAAACAGAAAGAATATCCAAGCTGAATTCAAGCTAAAAAACTTATTTGTTACACATATAATGCTTTGGTTCAATATTTTTCTATTTAATACTAAAAGATATATTATTTAAAAGTTAAAATTCTTTGGGTTATTAGCCTAGCAAATACTTTTTAAAACATTTATGTTAACAGTGAAAAATAGCTTTGTTTTCTGCAGGTGTTCTGGTTAAATACCCAGAATGAAAAATGAAACAAACCCTGAAAATTTTCACATTAGAAAGACAAGGTTCTGTTTCTTTTTTCAAGGGAAGGGAGAAACCTTTCATTACTCAATATTACTTCCTCAGCACCTATAAACAATTTGAGGTTTCTGATTTGAAAAAGCACCATTTTTGTGACAGGAGTTTTTACCCCTCTCAAATCTAAAGTAATCAATAGGCACTAAAGACACAGCTCACAAATAAGAAAACACTTTTGACCACATGCAAGCAACTTCTCAAGCAAGTTCTAAATATAGAAACACATGAAGGGTTTCCCCCACTGATATGTTTTGATTACAGATTGGGGCTTAATTCCTACTGAAATTATGTATGTGGTAATGTTTGTTGCCTTCTGGCTCTGCCTCCAGCTAGCAGGTGATTGAGCAACCTGTCCGGTCTGACAGTGCTGTGAAGGTACCCAGACAATGCCATGTGCCTCGCTGTGCTCACAGAGCTCTGGGAGGATTAAACAAGAGTGGCGTGATCTTGTGGAGCTGGGGCCTCACCAAAAGAAATCATGTCTTGTCACTCTCTAGCAGCTTCTCCAGGCTGGAATATCACAACCAGATTTCCCAAATATCCAGTCCTTTCCAGAAACATTGTCAAATGCCTGGTCATTGCAAATGCCTTCAGAGTCACATGGCAGAGGAGGGGCTTCGTTCTCAGAGCTCCCATAGCCTCTGTTCCCACTTGATTCCTAGTGCCAAGAGCCTGCCCTAAGCCCAAGCTCTTTTCCGGTGACTAATTATTATTAACATTTATAAAATAACCATAATGCTATTTTACTTCTATACCAAGGGTTTTGCCAGGGCAGATATTGAGATTTACTTCTGTTATCTTCAGCACCTACACCAGGGCCTGGCATGTAGTAGGAGCTCAAGAAATGTATAAATCACTAACTCCCTGTCTTTAAAGAGAAGAAATGTCGGGACAAGAGATTCAACAGTGTGAGGAAGACAACTGAGGTAATTAAAAAAATAAAGATACTGCTAATAAAAAGTGGAGAAGAATAAAATTCTGTGTTGGTGATGGTCTGGCAAAACATGAATTTTCATACATGATATAGCAATATCTCCTAATACTGCAAGCAAAGTCAGGGGCATCAGCCATGCTATTGGAGCAGGGTTCCTCAACCTCTGGGTCTGGACCAGTACTTGTCTGGGCCTGCTAGGAGTTGGGCCACACAGCAGAAGATGAGATTGAATGTAATGAACTTGAATCATCCTGAATCCCACCTCCTACCCTCCACCCCAGTACATGGAAAGGTTGTCTTCCATGAAACCAGTCCCTGGTGCTGAAAAGGTTGGGAACTGCTGTATCAGAGGACAAAGGCAGCAGGGCACTCAGAAAAATCTTTGGCCTCAGAGAGAAGATCCAAGTTTCTAAAAAGTCAAATACCAGCTACCAGATTGAGAGGAAGTTCCTTTATGTCTCTGAATGTGAAGCCTCCATGGCAGAGTGATAGAGTCAAACAGGTAATCTTTTGGATCTGACATAAAAATGGAGTCAGAGCTCTTTAGAATCTCATGTTAGCTTAGGGCTGATTCAAGGGAGTATGAAGGTCCCCAAGTTTCTACTGATTTGCTGAGACTCTTCATTCCGGAAAATCTACTTCTCAAATATTCTTTGAAAGAAAGAATAATTGAGGCCCCTTTCTCTTAGTCACCACCTCACTTCATGGTTCAGAGGATAAAGAAAAATTATCTCATCCTCTCATCCATCAAACGCAGCATCAAAGACAACCTGGCTCTACTCCATGACCAGTGACAGGGCCCAGCCACTTCAGAGGCCTGAAAACAGTGTTTTTCATTTTCTTCTGCCTATCAGTTGGCTGGGAAAAGTGTAAGACCCTGCTAATGCCATGCTGGAAAACCCTCTAAAAACTACCCAAAAAATGGAAAATCAGATCTAATCTAACTAAAATCAACCAAGTTCCTTAAAGTCTTTCCAAAATAAAATCAATAAATGTATAATAACTAAAGATGTCATCAGCACATTCATGAGGACTTTCATGGTGGTTGCACTTTATGGTATCGTCTGTTGGCCAGGTGTTGCAACAGATTATACCTAAGAGGATGTAACAGGGACAAGAACTGTGTAATATTCCATTCTGCCTATGCTACCTATACCAGCATGTCACAAAAATTCATCCCAAAGAAGCCTCAGTTGGTAACAAAATCAGGCTTGGCACCATCTCCTTGACTCCAGGCCACTCAGCTTATCAAGTGAACTAGCATTCACTGACTAAACACCCACCCAGGAGCTCACCCTAGACTCCAAGGGGCAGTGGGTCCCTTTCCCGGTCCTTCTTAATCTGGATCCCCATGACCATATTCAGCAGAATACAGTTCCAAAGATAAACCAGTTCCCTGCTCAGAAAGACTGGTAAATGTGTGTTTTCAATGCAGAACTTGAGGACTTTAATTTTGTCAACACAACTGTGGACCTTCCAGAGGAGTGGTAAATTCCCCAAACTTATTTATTTTTTGCAGAGCATCATATTCCAGGCTTCTGGTTTGTCAGTCTATCCTCTGAAAATCCTCACTGAGCCCCTGACTTTGTTTTAAAAGTCACTGAACAACAGGACTGTCCACTCTATGACTGCCCCCTCTCACTTAGCTTCCATCACAATACAAGCAGATTTAAAGATTCTAAAATCCCTAGCTAATGGATGCTAAGCACCCAGTGCTTTAAAACCCATTCAGATGCTTGTTTGAAATGATCCAAAGAAGCACCTATAGCTTACTGCTCAATACACAGATAACTGCATGATATCATGACTCACAGAATTGCTGAGTGGAAATGATAAGACTGAAAGCTTTCAATTTTAGACAGTGATTACCTCCCTCTTCCTGCCCAGTCCTAGGCCAGGGTTACCCAGAGCAAGTCAGGGGTCATGAGATAAACATAAATGGTTTGGAAGCTCTTAGGAAATGAAGCAGGTCCCAACTCTCTTTTCTTTCATTCCTTATCCTTCCACCCTTTCTTAGGGACCCTTACCAGGCTGCAGAGCAGCTCATGGTAGGTGCTGGGCACTACATACAATTTGTTCCTTCACCTTTACCCTTGCCCATATTTCCCTCCAGGAATCAGGACCAGCATAACATGGAGCAGCTGAAGAATTTCCTACTGCAAACCAATAGCATCTCTGTCTTACTGCAGGCTGGGTGAGACGATGGTCTCTGGAACTGATTTTGAAATTAAAGCTGGAAGACTGCCTATATGCATAAGGCAGGGGCTAAACCAATGTTTTAAAAGCCTGGTTCATGCCTAGTGAGTCTCCCTTATTCCAGTAACTTAATGTGAACATGTCCATTCAAAAATTTTTGGTGCCTCAGTGTTTCCCACTGTTACATCAAAGAAACTATTGTTTTAATTTTTATAAGAATGTATTCATAAATTATTTGTGAAGTTAAAATGAATATATAAGATTAAATTGTATTATGCTATAAAATAGTGGTATGAACTTTAATAAATATGAAATCACTAGAAAGTACTTTTATCAAGCTGAGGTAATAATAGCACCAGAAGACTACAACAGTATGCTACCAAGTAAGAACCATCCCTATGAAGAAAAGGTATAATTTTTCTTTCTTTTTTCAAGATATAATGCCCTTACCAACTGAGATATAGATGGAATAAGAAGAAATACATAGTATATTATTGGTGGAACATAGTCCAAAGCTCTGGGGGTTTTACACAAATAATAGTTTCTATACTGGGTTATAGTTTCACCTGTTTTATTTTCTAGCCCTTTGTTTCTCCATGTGTAAAATGAAAAGGTTGGAAAGATAAGGTCTGGAACTCTTTTATTTCTAAAACTTGAAGATCTTATATCTGGAGAGGAGTTACACCTAAGAGGATTTAACAGGCACAACAACTATGTACTCTTCCATTCTGCCTATGCTACCTATACCAGGACATCACAGGAGTCATACCTGTGAATAGACTGAAGGGCTGTGTTCATACATGACAACATGCTCCATTAAATGCAGCATGAAGTTGGGAGGCAGGCTTGAAGGGTGAGGGTGAGAAGAACATCTACATCATTTATTAAAATAAAGAAAACCTCAAGCCTCATGTTATGATTTAAGAGGAAATCAATCATGAACAGTTTATATTTAACTTATCATCATGGCCATAACTTGGCTATGTTTTAAATACCAACTGTCATTCATAGATGAAAAAATGGAGTAGTTATCTTCAAAAAACTGTTACACTCCAAAAAATGATGTGCTATTATTATTGTTGTTGTGGTTTTCAATAACATCTTGCTGCAACACAAATTATAACACCTTAACAAAAATCATGAGCTAAAACACCAAAAAGAAGTATGAGCTCACAGATATGGAGAAATGAACTGAGCTTTGTTTACATCCAATGGTTCCCTGGCACTGTAACATCTAATAGAATCACCTATCATTCCATGTCTTCATTTGGTTCAGAATAACTGCAATCTGGCAACTCTAATAATTAAGGAAAATAGATTTAAAATAAAAATGTTATCTGTTGTTATATAATATGAATTTCAAAGAAAACAGCTTGAATTAGGATTATTTCTTTCTTAACAAGTCATTCCATTCTCTCCAATGCCCCACCCTAACATAGAAAAATGCAATATGGATTACAACCATATCTGCATTGTTTTCTAAAAAGAAGTAACCTGGGCTCTGTGTGTTATGGACAAACAGATTTTGCTCCTGGCCAACAACTCAAGCCATCCATTAGAGCAATAATGAAGATGTTTTTGAAATTAGTGTGTAGTGGATACACCTTGTTTACTCAAAAACCAAAAGCACAACAGTTTCTACACAAATAGTCCGTACCAGCGAAGCCTTGGAAAATCTCCAGTGGCAATCTACCTCCCATTGTCTTTTATTCCCAAATGTAAATGGTACATAACTGAGCTTAAATGAAAAACAGAATCAGGAAATGAGCAGCCTGTATTCTAAAACTGGAGATAATTTTGAAAGGAATGAAATGGGTTTAAAATGTCCTTAAAATCCAGAGGGAAATAAATGCAGCATTGGCTTATTCTTTGGCATATAGCCAAGAAAGCCAAGCTGGCAATGTAGCAGTACAGTCAGGAAAACCACATACCCTCCCACCTTTCCACAGACAAGGAACAGACATAAGTCTGACCCGAACTAAAACTAATGCAGCAGGTACCACAGGGGCACCCTGGTGTCACCCAGCTGCCTTTACTACCATCCCACGCACCCCACAGCACAGGGCTCTCTTACCTCTAACATTGGCCTGGCACTGTCATGGACAGACAGAATATGGGTCACCTTGTTCTTGCTCAACTGCTCTGCATCTCTGGCATCTGACAAAGAAGAAAGGCTGTTCAATATTCTCTGCAAGTGAATTAATCCTAAAGTTTAGCCAGAAAAAAAACATAAAAACATAAAATGACTTACATGTTTTTTTTTTTTAACACTTCATAATTGACCATACCCAGAATAATCTAAAATGTAGGGCATTGAGGGCTATCTCTTTCCATGTATTTTGCAGATAAATAAATTTATTTCTGATTGGCACATGTTTTATTACAAAGTAATGATCTAAAACTTGAAAACTATTTAGATTGATAAACACTATAATTGTGATAATTGTTATTTAAAGGAAGTGAACCTATGAGATCATTTTGTGTTGACATAACACTATAAACTATAGACACAATAAAACATATAACAATAAAGATGTTTAAAATATTTTTAATTACCTCTTAATGATTAATAATCTAAGTAAAATGAAGCACAAAGACCCACTAACTGTATAAGAAATAAGAACCTACCAGAGATGACTTTAGCCTGATAATCAAAAGCAGGGATAGGTCCAGATACAGTCAAGACTGTAGTTTACAACATATTCACTTTAGGGCAAAAGTAAAACTGGAACATCTTCTAGAAATGTCAAATAGAATTTTCTGTAAGTTATGAGTTGGCTATAAAGTTGTCTGTATATAAGACTAAGGAGACATCTGAATTACATTCTTTCCAATGTACCCACCTATAAAAGAAAGACTGAATGAATCTCCCCGAGTTGGAACACACCTGCTAATTTACAAAACAGTGGTCCAGCAAGAAACAAGGTAGTCACTAGCTCTAGGCCTTTATTCTAGACTGGGATGAGCTTTTTATAATGAGATACAGTAAATGGACCAAAAGTCAAGTGTTTCATTATCATGTTTCTGGAGAATATTTAATGACATGGGAAAATGCTCAGGATATAATGTTAAGCATAGAATAAAAACAGGTACAAAACTATTAGTACGATATTAATACAATTTGTAAAAACACATAAAGACAGACAGACATACACATATATACACAAGGGGATAAATGTTTTGTAAGTAATTAGCCCCCTAAATGGTAAATTTTAACATAGCAGGTCCTCCTCCTTTGCTATTGAAAGAGGAAATTACAAATGTTTTACATTTTTTTCCTTTTAATGTTAGTGTATTTCTAAGTTAGAAAACAATTCACAGCCACTTGCCACCACAATAGTAACAAGTCAGTATTAACACAATCAATGGGAAGATTACAGGTTAGAATTAAAATGAAAAAATCAAGAGGAAAAGTTGCTGATCACCATTATCTTGGGATATGAGGTTTTTGAGAAATTTTCATTCTAACATATTACCAGCATGCTTGGATTTTAATTTTAATTTTATTTTGTTGATTTGAGAGAGAGATCAATTTGTTATTTCACTTATTTATGCATTACTGATTACTTACTTGGTTGATTCTTGTATGTGTTCTGACTGGAGATCAAACCTGCAAACTTGGTGTATTGGGATGATGCCCTAACCAACTGAGATACCCAGCCAGGGCTCATATTTGGACTTTTCAATTTAAATTTTATTTTAACTTATGAGTCCACATTTCTTATATAATGAGTAAAAACAATAGTTTGAAAATACTGCTCATAAAATTCAATGCAAATTGCATTAATGAGAAACAGACAACCAACCCTCATTGGTGAAAACAGCAAACCATGTTCTTTTCCTTTCCCTGTCAGCATCTCCCTAGGCCCTAGACTCTTGTCACCTGTCTCCCTTTACCCTCTCATTCTCCAACACCCTTCCCCTTCACCCTGCTTTGATTTAGCTGGCCCTCTGAAGAAGCAAACATCACCTTTATGCAGTGGGAGCACTGATAAAGAAACACACAGCAGATCCTTCTCCTTTGCTATTAAATGTTCCCTGCCTACCTAGCTAGAAGAAAGGCCCCATCCATCACTGGGTAGAATTTACTGAGGTAGCAGATGAGTTCCTATAAGATGCTGTCCTAAAGGGCAAAGTGATAGCCACATGCTTCCTTGGGAAGGAAAATTAGCCCTCGGCTGATAGAGAAGATGGACAGGAGCAAGCAGTCCCAAGATGTGGGAAATGCCATAGTGGCTTTGGGAAATAAGCTAGTCCAGCAAAGTCAAGCATAATTTCCTCTGAGTAAAATGTAAAACGTATGGTCAAAGAAGCATTAGAAATTAACACTATCAACACAAGTGCTCAAGAAAAGCAGGAAAGAACTTCTTTGGTAATGCCCTTCCAAAACTCAAAGCACCTGCTACATTGATTCATGGACTAAAAAGGATGTCCATGCAGATGAGAGGCAAGGAAGAGGAGAAAGGTCTCTGCTTTAAAGAGACCCAATTCCCTCTGCTCTGACACTGAACCCCAAGCCATGTTCTGAGACATCTGATAAACAACTTTTGCCTCCCAGGCTGAGAAACTGCTGAGTAATGGGCAAGAGATTCCAATCTGTTTTCCAGTTATACTTCCCATTGCAAAATTTAATGGCTTTTAGAGTTACAAATTACGAAGCATTATAATAACTTCTAGTTACAAATTAGCTGTTAATAGGTTCAATCTTTAAGTGGCTGCATTTCCAACTTGGGCTGATGGTCAAAATGGAGCTGTTCCTACCTGTTCCCTTCTCTATCAAATCTTGGCTCTGACATTTATCAGTCCTGGCCTTGGCCAAGTTCTTCTGTGCTTAACTTTTCTCACCTATAAAGTGGGACAATTTTAAGAGTATCACCTCAAAAGTTGCTAGAAATACTAAATTATACAATCTCCATGGCATCTGAATATTTCCAAATATTTACTTACTTCGAAGACATCTGATCCCCAGTTCTCGCTGTACCACCTGAAGGTCAAACACTCAACGTCCAGCTCTCCTAGGCTAAGTGAACAGCAGACCCATGGATCAATGTTCAGTAGCTCACATTCTGAGCCTCACCAGAACAACGGGGGATCCACAGCCATTCTCACTGAACAAAAGCTCTGAAACCTCAAACATGTCTATTACCTGCACATACAGTGCCAAAATTTGCTTTCCACTTTTCTAGATTTCTGTGGACATCTTCAAATAATGAGGGCTTCTTGAGTCAGCTGACATCCACCTTTGCACTAGCTAAGTTGTGAGGAAGCAGCTAACTCCATCCTCTTGGCCAAGGGAGAAGCTGACCTTTGGGCTTCTACTCCCTGCCTTCCTTCCTTGTGTCTGGACAGAGCCTCTGCCAGTTATAAGCATCTCAAAAGAGAGACTCTCATCAAAGGCAGGGATCCAGAAGCTGCCTCTGTCTGTGGGTTTCTCCATAGGTAGAAAAAAAATCACCAGGTGTTGGAAAACTGATTCATTGCAGAGTTAAAAATAAGACAAAGGAATTTGCAGAGTGACATGTAAAGGATTCCACTGGAAGGAAGGGGGGAAAGGAGGGAGGGGGAAGGAAGGGCAGGAGGAAGGAAGTAAGGAAGGAAACAAGGAAGGGAGGGAGGAAGGAAGGGAGGGAGGAGAATGGAAGGGAGGGAGGAAGGAAGTAGAGAAAGCCACTTGATGGCTGGATGGAGGAGACCATGGCCACTTGAACCAATGCTTGAGGAGCAATGCCAATCCACACTCTGAAAAATAAAGATCTCTCAGAGTAAAAAGAAAAATAATCCATGAATTTTTATTTACCTATTTCTATATCTGTGATTGTGTTACAGTTAGCATGTGTTACTTGTATTTAAAAAAGAAGAAAATGACTAAATTAGGCACTATGCTAAAGCACAGATGAGACATGATCCTTTCACCTTGAGTTTCCACACTTGCTATCTGACTAATGCTGCTCAGTGCCTACTGCACACCTGGCACAGAATGGTGCTTTATGAGCATCTATCTTCTTCCCACAACAGCCCAAAGTAGGTGTATAGTTCCCATTTCACAGACAGGGAAGGTGAGGAAGGCCTGACCCTGCAGTCTCAGTCTCATTCCTTTGTTTGAGATGAGCCTGATACTTGTTAAGTGTTTAAGAAATGTTTGGTGAATTAATATGCAAATAAAACACAACCACATACTAGTGTCAGGATAACTGAAGACAACAACAAAACATCACCCATCTGAACAAAGACAGATGTGTGGCAGGGGTTGCTGTGGAAGCTCTAATGGGTGAAACCTATAAAGCAAGAATCCTGGAACCATCACGGATTCCTATGTCACCAGGTATACAGACAATAGGTATAGATTTTAGTACAAATAGAGTTTTAAGTATTTTATTAAAGTTGTGCATAATGTCCTATAAGAAAGTAACCTTCTATGTGTGAGAATAAAACTTTCACAAACTGTTGGCAGAAGTATTTAATTTGGTTGGTATTTATTAAAATTTTTAATTTTTAAACACCTCATCCTAGTAATTCTATTTCTAAGAAATTATCCTAAATTCTGTTTCAAATACAAAGACATGTCCTTCTCCTCATGAAAATAGTAAATAAAAACTCACTAAATAATTTGCTGTAATGTATTCTGGCTCCATTAGGCTGCTTCCCACAAAACACTTGGTGGTTTTTCAGAACTTCCACAAAGCTGACTAAGTTAGGAACTCCAGTACTATTTTTAACACCCTGTAGTAGCAATCGGCAGCTTGCTGTCAGCTCCTTGTGCTTAACTCTCTTGAGGGAGAATTAGTAGCACTTGAGGGGGAAAAGAAGGAATAAATATTATGCAGATAAATTATAAAGATTGTTTTTATAATCAATTTGAATCTAAATCATAAGTTTAGGCAACAACCAGAAAAATTACAGCAGTATGTTCTGGCTTATTTGAGGAGGGAGGAGTCATGTTTCAGATACCCATGATGCAGTACGGCTCTCTCAACACACACGCCAACTTGTTTCTGCCTGTTTCCTATCCTCATTCCATCCTATTAAGGACATCCTGTTTCCATGCCAAGGAACAGCGTTTCCCACTTAGATACACTCAAGGCATCACATAGCACAGGGACCCACACCTCCTTGGAAATCAAAAGCCTCTTTGCCACCATCATTCACTTTGCCCCATGGTTTCTACTCATCTCCATGGTCACTGAACATTTTGAGACAAAGCTAAGAATAAGATAGCTGACAGCAAATCAATTAAATACATAATGAATAAGCATCAGAGAAATGTGTCAAAAGAGAAGTCAACACAAAATGAGGATAATCTGCCCTGGCTGGTGTGACTCAGTGGATTGAGTGCTGGCCTGAAAATGAAAGGGTCACTGATTTGATTCCCAGTCAGGGTTGTAGTCCAGGTCCCCAGTTGGGGGCGTGTGAGAGGCAACCAATCAGTGTATCTCTCACACATTGATG
The DNA here is from genome assembly GCA_004026585.1 of Noctilio leporinus. NCBI lineage: Eukaryota > Metazoa > Chordata > Mammalia > Chiroptera > Noctilionidae > Noctilio > Noctilio leporinus. The sequence goes on along the minus strand of PVIW01004643.1, from coordinate 46,943 downwards.
TTTCTCTTTCTCTCTCTTACCCTCCCTTCCTCTCTCTCTCTAAAAGTGAATAAATAAAATATTTTTAAAAATAGAGGAGAATAATCTTCCAAAGATAATATTACCTCTTATTTTTCCCAGGTGATTAAAAAAAAGGCTTCTGAAAATGTATAATAACTAGAAAAAAGTGATAAAAGATTACAAATAAATTATAAATAAATTCCAACAAGTGTTCAGAATTAAAGTGAAGATCAGAGGTCAAACTGGAACCTGCATGGTGCATACCACTCTGTTAGCATTAGCTAAGGGGTTGGGGCATGAGAATGAAGGTCTCACAAGGGGCCTGGGTGAATGTGGTGGCCACATCCAGACCAGACTTTGAATAAACCAAATTCACACCTTGGCTTGATCATGTGTGAGAAGGCTAAAGCTGATCTTTTAGAAAGCAAATTACCTTTGGGTGGAAGCAACCCAAATGTCCATCAATAGATGAATGAATAAACAAAATGTGGCATATACAGAAAATAGAATATTATCCAGCCTTAAAAAGGAAGGAATTTTGACACATGCTATAATGCGGATGCACTTTGAGGATGTTATGCCAAGTAAAACTTGGCTGAGCACAAAAGGACACATACTGTATGATTCCTCTTACATGAGGTTCCTATAGCTGTCAGATTTATAGAGATAGAAAGTAGAATGGTAGTTTCCCAGGGCTGGGGATGGCAATGCGAAGGTAGTTTTTAATAGGGGCTATCATTAGTACTAAATGGGTAATGAAAGTATAACTTCCAGTTAGGGAAGATGAAAATGTTGTAGAAGTGGATGGTAGTAATAGTTAGCAATGTGAAGGTAGTTAATGCCATTGAACTGTATACTTAAAAATGATTAAAATGATACACTTTATACTAGACTTATTTTACCACAATTATACACACACAAATAAAACCTAAAACAAAAACAAAACAAAATGACAACTCACCTTTGAAGTTGCCAATATACAGACCAGGCAGGATCTAGTGGGGAGAGATAGACCACACATGAGTGTTCACAGAACTGAAAGTAACTGTGTTGTCCACATAGAGGCAGAGCCCTCCCCAGAGGAGCTAGAGCAAAGCCCAGGCTGGACACCTGTACATCCACTCCCAGGATCCCCTAGGTGGGCCAGCATGCCCAACCAGGTTTCCTGGTCTCCAAGGCTTTGGTATGCCCATGGACGGTGGTAAGCCTGCCCCAATAATCCATGGATGGTAGTGGCATGTTGGTGTCCATTAGGTTACAGAACATGAAAGACCAGGATTCCCCCTAGTTCCTCACAGATCTCATTGTGTCCTTTCTCACGTCAAGCCCCTCAATTGCTTGTTTTCTGGCATCCTGAGTCCAGCCCAAACCTATACACCTTCAGTGTATCCTCCACTCCTCCTGCCTACCATTTCTTCCTACACCCTACCCACCCCTTCCACCATCCTATACACTCCTGCACATCCCAGCCTTCTCAGTTTCAGCAAATGCACTCTCGGCTCTATGAAGCCTTTGCACATGCTATTCCCATTTTAGGCAGCTTTGCCTCAGCTCAGAGGAGGGCTTTCCTGATCCCCAAGTCTGGAATAGACCTCTGCTCTGGTACCCAGTCTACTCTGTTCCCCTTGCAGGGATGCTGTCATTGGAGGTGTTACTAGGCAAAGACCTGTCCCCTCTGCTGGTCTGGAAAACTCTGGGCAGCAAATGCATCCTGTTAATCATGGCTGCATACTCAGCTCAGGGCCCAGGGCAGACCCATGATTATTATTTAATAAAGAGTTGCCAAATGAATGAATGGACTGTCTAAATAGGTATGTTAATTAAAAACATACATTTGCTCCCAAATGTCTGCTTCTCTTAAGTCAGTGGTTCTCAAACCAAACTATTCATCAGAATCACCGGAGTCTTTTTACAATTCAAATTTGTGGATAAGCCTTCAGCCCGAGCCCCCACATGGAATGATTCAGTAGATCTGAGATGAGAACAGGGGGCTGTATTTTTCATTAAGCACCACCCAATTAGCAAAATATGAAACTAAAAACTAATTTTTGTCTTGCCAATACTCTGTATGAATATTCTAAAGTGCAAATGTAGACACTGCTTTGGAAGCTGCAGCACCCAACCTCATTCCCAAGGCATACAACCTCAATGACACTTCATTGTAGACTCCCCAGTCTCTAGGCAACACCCTGTGTCAGCACTTCTACTCCACACTCTATGCTTCTCACTAATTTTTGTCCACTCTCACAAAGAGATATGAAAGCAGCACGGAGTCATGCTCTTCAGAGGCACAGATTTCTTCAAGCACCTTTGCCTTACTAAAAACTGATGGCATGTGTATAAATCACTACAAGGGCCTTTTGACCTGTTCTACCTAGAGCAGCCATATTTGAATTCTGTTGCTAAGATCACCCAAATGCAGACCTTTTAATCCAAAAAAATATACAAATGCAAATGAGCTTCATAGACCATCAAGCAAATCACAGACTAGCAAAGTCCTACCCAGCCTGAATGGAGTATCCCAGTGGCACTCCAAGAACCAGTCAGAAGTCACTCTGACAGGAGATTCTTCCCACTCTGGACTCCACATTTGTCTCATCCAGCACTTCCTTCTCTTCCTCTCAGAACTTCAGTACAGTTCCTGTGTTCAGCTTCTTAGGTCCTACCCCTGATTTTGCTACAACCACTTCCCAGAGATCTCCCAGCCTCTAGATCTGCCAAGTCCAAAGGATTCCTCAATGTACCTTCAACAGGTAAATTTAATCATGTTATATTTCAAATTAAAATCTTCTTCAGGCTCCAAGTAGCTATTAGTGTGACACCCAAATTCAGCAGCTCAGCAAGCAAGACTTTCAAGGATTAAGGGTTTAATGTCTATGGCCTCTGCACTATGCTTACCACCTTCCCCAATCTTGTCTGTATCCAAGGACACAGCGACGCAGACCAGGTCCCCTAATTTCAACCTCTCAGTTTTATAGAAAACAGCCTAATTTTCAAATACTGTCAACTACATTAAGTGAAACAACTTTAAGTACTGTGATAGATAATAAAACACATGTGCAGGCTGACTATGGCCCATGACTACAGTCTAATTTATCTGCTGCCTGCATCGTATTTGTGAATATCTTTTCTCTAAACTCAAATGGTTTTCCCTTGATCAGTAGGGTACTCAAGTAAATGTTCTTAAAATGAACAAATAAACAATGTGAACAGGGTGGAAAGAGGTGAAGTGAGGGAAGGAGAGATATGAGACACAATGTTGAATGAAGCTGTGAGATCAAACCTTGTCTCTCTCTGCACTGTGGTCAGGCTTCCATGTAGGGTCAGGGACACCAGGCCAGGGGCTAGGGCTAGGGCTGGGGCTGGGGCCAGAGGACAGCAGCACACTGAAGGGATGTCAGGGGAGGGAGCGGGCAGACATAGATGCAGAGGTTTGAACTCACTAAAATCAAGGAGCCAACTCACTATAAAAATCATTTATGATGCAGTTAAAACATTTTGAAGTAATATAAGGGGAGGACAGAGTTGTGTCAGTCAAGTTTTAACTCTACTTTCCAGACTAGAAGAGTAAGCTTGAGTTTCACAAGCTAGAAATAAAAAGTAAATTTCTCAATCTCATTTTCTGTAGTTTTTCCCATATGAAATTACAAAAGATCAAGGAAGGCTGCAGGATTGACCATTGTCAGGGAGAAAAATTACATTGCTGTTTTCAAGGAGAATAAAAAGCCCATGGACATTTAAACTTTTAACAAATCAGCTTTGCAATTCAAACTTGAAACTCAAAATATTTGACCGGATTTCTCCAATATTATTGTTGTTAGTAATCCTTAAGTATAGAAAAAGAGAAAATAAAATGAAACAGAATAGTTTTCTAGGAGAAAGATGGCTTAAGAAGGAGCCCAGGGAAGAGGTGAGTATTCATCTGGGATAATATGTGAGTTCATGGAGTCTGAATTCAGGCCAGAAGCAAGAACACTGAAGGAGTGAAAACATCTCCACATGGCAGGAAATAAGGATAGATCAAGGAAAAGTTTATAAACGTAACTTGGGGGTATTCTATGACTCTAAAAGATTAAGTTCAGAATTGGTCCTAGTCACCTTTGGGCTTTAGGAACAATTGTTCTTTCCCTCCACAAAGGGTGTTCCTCCCCCATTTTCACCTGGGTGGCTCCTTGTCAATTATACCTCCCACGAGATGACAACTCCTAGGGAGATCTTTCCTGACCACTCAATTCCCTAACATCCCTCTGTTTTATTTTCTTCACCACACTTATCTGTACCTAAAATTATTTTGTTTGCGTACTTTTCTGATTGACTTTGAAGCAGGGGACATGTCTGTCTGGTTCCCTGCTGCGTTCCAAAAGCCTATCATTAAGTCTAGCACATGAAAAGATAATCACTGAAGGAAGATGACACTGCTGGTCAAAAAAATATTTATTTTCCATTAAAAGACTGTCTTAAGATAGATAATGGAAGGTAGGCTCTTTCTGCAGTAATATCTTGAAACCATACTAAAATTTTCCATGGTTGATGGCTCCTCTTAATATTATTCACATCCACACCTTACTGACACTGGTCATACATAAATGCATAAAATCAACTCCTTAGCCCCAAGAAAGCTCTTAAGCACAAAAGGATACTGCTTCCAAGAAAGAAAATATTTTGAATTGACTTTTTAAATAGTTCTCTTGCTATTTCAGGATGCAGAAGAATCTAGGATTACCACCCAAACAGATGTAAGAGTAACAATTCTTGGTCAAGCAGCACTACAGATAATGGGGCTGGGAGGGCTTGTGGTTCTCCCTAGGTCAGAAAGCACTTTCTGAATTTTAAAGCCAGGGTGAGGGGGAGAACTTTGGTGGGTTCCTGAAGTGTTAAATGTCATAGCCTTTCTCAATGCCATTCAGTTATGGACTTAACCACTTTGCAGTTATGAAAGGAAGAATCTGAGAAGTCTTGTGTACAGTTACATGCCTTAAGCATCTATTCCTCCAAAATGAAATTAAACTACAATGTTGAAAAGAGAAAGTTTCCAGGGGTTGATGTAGAGGAGACAGAGAGACCATCACCATGGAGCTACCATCAGCCCCATAGACAGCTATACCAGCATGACACTCACAGTACACTCACCTCCCACAAAGCTGCTAGGACCAATTTGGGTGGCAGGATCTTCTTGTCTTTCATACTTATTTCCCACTATAGGATCTGATGAATGGGTGAATGGAGAACTGAATGAAGTATGAAAATTGTAAAATCAGTGCTGCCATGTAGAAACAGGAGCATCTAATAGTACTAACATTCCAGATCCTTACTCTACTAACAGTGCTTCTCATCCTTTGAGGCTTTCTTCTGCCTCTTAAGAATGGCTCAGCTCCAGATTACACAGGCCTCAGGTGATTCTGAATGAAGAACCCTCAATAGGGAATAGTTTTGCCCTCCAGGGAACATCTAGTCATAATACCTGGACACATTTTTGGTTGCCACTGGCAGGGGAGGGGCAGAGTGGGGAACAGCAACTGACATCTAGTGGGTGGAGGCTTGGGATATTGCTACACCTCCTAAAATCCACTGGACAGTCCCCACAACAAAAAAAGGTGAAGCTCAAACTGACAGTCCTGCAGAGGCTAAGAAACCCTACTCTGCCTGCTCTTTTCCCCCTGAACTATACTCCTCTTACAACTATATTCCCTCATTTTCCTAAGGAGAAAAGAGCCATTCTAAAACAGATGTTGACCATATCCAAGACAGATGCCATCACTACTATACAACTACTGATGTGCTAAATCCAAGTGCAAATTTGCATTTCACAGTTCGCAAAAATGTCTTCTAATAGATTCTTATTTGCTTCTCTCAAGAATTTGCGTAGAAACTGGGGAAGTATCATTATACTCATTTTAGAGCAAATAAGGAGACTAGATAAGCTACCCACCACCTGCATGAATTGAGGGAGATAAAGATAGTGAAGCTGAGAAACATCAAGTGACAGAGTGGCAGAGACACTCCAAATCAGGCTTTCTGGTACTCCCTGTCCCTGTTTCTTTCACAATAGTGGGATGGATGCTCATGAAAAAGGGATACTAATTGAAGGGTCTGCCTCCTATTACCAAGAGCAAGTTGGTAAAGTCTCAAAATGTTCCTTGGCACACAATAAGCTTATTAGTGATTATAATTTGGGCCTGTTCGGAGAATCTATTTGGTAATTGCACAAAAAGCAATGAAACAATAGTTTTAGTTGCTGGCCTCCCTCCTTCTCCTTTATCAGCATCAAACATGAAGAGAGGATGTAGCTTTCCTAGTTTGCAATTAATTTGCAAGTCTGGGCATTTTCTTCAAATTACTTTTTAGTATCTTCAGAATTCACTTGGAATAGACTGGCATACTTGCTCAAAGGAAGTATGCCATTGATATCTTCAAAATCAGTGGAAACTGGGTTTCAATTTTAGTCCTGCCACTTTCTAGCATGTGGACCTTCATTGTGCTACTTAATCTCTCCAAGTGTCCATTTCCCAATCTATACAATCTTGTACAAAAAGTGTAAGAGAGACTGACCTCCTCAGATTGTAGTGAGGCTTAAATTTTATAAATTGCAAGCACATGATATGAGACTCAAAATATAACTAACACAACTGCTATGTTCCCTTTCTGTATTTCCTCATCATTTTCAATTGGCCAGAGTATAGAAGCCTTATATTCTGTATTAACACACTGTGCACACCTGAGATGAGCATGATGTTCTTAAACAAGAGAATGGAACAATGGGTAAGATCTTCCATAAGGGCATGAAATATAAATAAAAAATTATATACTCATTGCAGTCAGAACAGATCTGAATTGTTTAGTTCATAAGTTTTCTTTTGCTGAGGATGACAAACTTGTCTGAGATTGGAAAGAAATCTTGTCCCAGTAACCTCAGGACACACATACTGTAAATTATGTTTTTGGTTCTAAGGGTATTATGTGTTACCTATAAATGTTCTTAGAAAAGCATTTCTAGGGTTAGCACCTTATCATAATTCCACTGATTCTACATATCAACCTATTATTATTATTATTACTATTATTATTTACATATAGGGAAACAAGCCTAGTTCCAAGTCACACAGTAATACATAAACAAATTCTAGTTCAGGCTTTTAATTTCTGGCTTCCAACAACCTACTTTATCACTAACTAACCTTGTAACTTGGAGCAATTCATTCTGATCTTGACTTAGACATCCCAGTAGGATCCTTGGCCTGGCTGTAGATCACTTCTAGCTTTCCCTCATTATATCTATTTAGCCCATACTCCTGAAATTGCCTATTTTAGCACCTGGAGCCTCTATTCCTCCCCACCTGTGTTTGTGCTCCCTCATTCTCTCTCTCTCATATACATACACACATACTCTCACACACATGCACACACACACACACACACACATAAATAGACACCCATGTTATCTACTACATTAGCTACAATGATTGTCTACTATATTAGCCACAGTGGTTGAGTACTTAAAATGTGGCTAATCCCAAATGAGATATGATTTAAGTAAGAAATATACACCAGACTTTGAAGGCTTAGTCCAAAAACACTATAAAGCATTTTATGAATAATTTTATATATTGGTTACATGTTGAAGTGATAATACTCTGAATATATTTAGTTAAACAAAATATATTACTATGGTTATTTCTGTTTACTTTTTAATTGTGGCTACTGAAGAACTTTAAATGAATTCTATGACTTACATATTTCTATTGGGCAATTGCTGGCCTATATGGAAGGGTCTGTGAAGGACCTTTGTTTGTATCATTACAATCACTTTCTCATCCCATCCCCTGAACCAACACAGCACCTGACTGTAATAACAAGTGCACAATGATTATTTGTTGAATTAAGGACATCTCCAAATCTATCTCTATGTATGTTTCTCCATATTTACATTGGAGATAGGGGTTCTATTTACAATACAATACAGCCAGTATAATAACATCATCAAGAAATTAATTTCTTTGAAAGGTAAAATTATGATATGAATATGACTGCTTTTGCTGACAACCTTGAAATTAATTTTGAATCCCTGGACAATCATGTGTATTTTGAAATATGTTCTCTGAATTATAATATAAATGTAACAAATCAAATGCTGAAAGAACTGCAGAGTGAACAATTTAGGTGGAAAAAACTGCAGACAGAACAAACGAAAGCTGAGGTATGACCATAATTAATGGGAAAGCAGACAGGGCCTGCAAACTTGTGAAAGCAGCTTTATTGTTCTGTTTTAATTTAAAAAGCAGGAGACTCATGGTGCTGGTGGATCCCAGTACTAATGGGGACATGATGCAGGTATTTATCTAAAAGATAGTCTGTTTCCATACTTGATCATTGTCCCACCATCCACTTTTTTGTCCCACCAACAAAAACACCCCTCACACAATGAATACAATTCTGGTTACCAAAAACCTCAGGTACGCAGGCCCAAAACACGCAATAGTTCTTTCTTAAACAGGATCTGTAGGACACAAGAAACAATGTGGGCAAGAGAAGAGGTACACAGCATCACCTCTGCCACACTTTACCTTGTCCCCTAACACTCCCTACCCAACACCTAACACTCCAGCTAAAAGAACCAAATTAACCTAGCCCCAGTGCTGAGACAAATCAAAAAAGGCAGACACTTTGTTACATCCACCCAATATAAAAGCTGAGAAGTCTATGGAGAAGTGGGTGAAGAAAAGCAGAAGACCAGAACCTAATCTCTGACCCAGGGCCATTATAAAGACCTGTGAACTTATCTTTGTTGAGGACTTCTTAAGTTTTTGCTTTAATGTCTTTCCTTTAAACCAGTAGTACTAGATCACAAAACCTTTAACCTTATGGTTGCTATGAATACAAACATACAAGGTCAACTGCCAGGCAACTCTCAAGAGCTGGCACCCAGTACCTTCCAGGGGCAGGGAAGGTACAAGGCTATACCACAACCTAGGGGTGGGGGTCGGGAGGTATGAGAGCAGAGGCCAGAACAAAAAGAAGAAGTTGTACGGTTTTCTAGAAGGCAAAATCTGCACAAGCAAGCCGCCAATAGGTTGGCCTTGCTGCAGAAGCCACATGACCCATAAATCAGCTCTGAATCAGCTCTCTTACCTGTCCGGCCCGCACCCCACTAATCCCAGGATTTAGGCCTCTGTTAAATTCTCTGTCCACAAAAAACGTCTTACCTGCGCGCGCGCGCGCGCACACGCACGCGCACACACACACACACACACACACACACACCACAGACACAATCTGAAAGCAGTTACAGAAGACACCTATCTCCAGCAGTTTAATAAGGTGGGGTAGTGACGCTTCTAGAGTCTAGTCTGCGAGTGAAGGAAGAAGAAAAAGAAGAAACCGCAGTACCCGGAGCTCAGCCAACACATCGGCAGAACTACCAACGCTTTTAAAGGGCACGCTGGTTGTCAGCCACACCTACGGCAGGGCCGGGGGGTGCTGCTCACCCGGAAGCCAGCGGGGGACAGAGGGGGGCACCTGGAAACGCAGGCTCATCCAAAACTGCCCTGATGCACCGCCCCCTCCTCATGTTCAAGCCGTTCAAATCATAGGACGAAACACTAGGGAGGCAGAAGCGGAACGAGAGTAGGGCGCCAGGAGGGGCTTTCCCTGACCAGCTAACACTGCCTGAGGGAAGGCAGAAAAGTGGAGGCAAAAACAGCACAGATGAAAGAAAGACACTTTACCTTGTTCATCCCATTCCCCATGGTGGCTGAATGCGAACTCAAGCACCCTTGGCAATGAGGGCGCAGGCTCCCTAATGGCGTTACCACTGGAGGACGGAGAGCAGGTGGGGCAGAAGGGAGGAAACCCTGGGGAGGGATTTCGTGCTCTAAGTATAAACAATAACCAGGGCAGTCAGAGGTACAGGGCTGGCTCCAGGGACCTGGCACGGACTCTGGGGCTTTCCGCGCCCGTCTGCCTTGGACTTCCCGGGTGGGCTGGGAACAGCAGCGGTGTCCGTGCCAGGAAATGGTCTCGCTTCAGTTTCACCCACGTAGGAACCGCCCATAATCCCAGAATGAGGCTCGCACCCCTCCTAGGCCGGCTCCTCAGTATCCTTAGTCTAGCTTCCTGCGGCCACCTGGGGGAGGGGCACAGACCCAGGCTCCAAGCGCTGGGCGGGGCTCCAGGAGCAACTGCAGGCAGGCGGGGGCGGAGTCCGGGGGTCGCTCTGACGTTGCCTCCACCCTGCGGCATAGCGTCATGGGCCTGCTCTGGCTGCTGATTGCAGTCACCAAAACATCCGTAGACCTTTTCCCCTGGGGTGACTAGTGGGGTGGGGGCTTTTACGAGCAGTCGCCGCCTGGCCTTGTGTGCCTCGGTGAATCAGGTGCTAATCACCGCGGCTCCCCTGCATGGGTTTTCTGAATGCTGCGGATTGAGACTGAGTCGGGGGATTCCTATGGCTCTCCCCCACCCACGAAGACCGAAAAGGCACACCCAATGAGGAAAGGTGGGCTCTGTTACTCTTCCCTGAAATGACCCTACCTCCTTGTCCTTGGGGAGCAGATGGCCCTATCTCAGACCTCTTACCGTGGCTTTGAACATCTAGTATGTCCCCTTAGGTTATAAACTGGCTGTAGTAGGTGCATGAATGTGTTGATACAATTGGATTTGGAAAGTCCCTTTCATTGTTAAGCGACACAGTAACGTCTGCGTTGTGATTCTGTCTGGCGTGGAACACTAACCAGTAGCAGAGTTGTTTTTGACTATTCTGTCACCCTTACTAAAACTTGAACTTCTTCCCTGGGGACAGACTCCTTGAGATAGGGATTTCGCGGTTTCATTTTTATGTGCTCATAGTAAATGCTTAATAAGTATTTGTGAATTGAACACATGCAGCAATCTGATATGGTTGAGCTTGCCCCTGATGACCTCATTTCATCTGCTCTTTACTAACCAAAATTACAGCCACATTGGCTTTTTGTGTGTTCCTTGAACTAATCAGGCTTGATCACTCACTTGGGCATTTTGTGTGGACTCTACTCTCTACCTAGACATTTCAATCTTTAGCTCTTTGCATATCACCAAATATCATCTTAAAGAACTTTTCCTAACCACCCAATCTAAAGTAGATTCTCCTATTATTATCATATTTTTTTCCCCTAGCACTTAACAGGATCAGACCTTATCATATTTATTTGCTTTTTATGTTTCACTAGAAGGTCCACTCCAGAGGAACTGGGCCTTGCCTGTCTACTATAGCTGCGTGGCCTGGGACAGGACCTGGAACAAGACAGGGGGTTTAAGAAATATTTGTGAAGTAAATTAATGAATTTCAGGGGGCCGAGAAAATAGCAGTGAGAAATGCTGGCAGTTTGAAAAGCACTTTCGGACTCCATTGTGTTCCTTGAATGCCACATCTGTGAAACAATAGCCCCCCATATAGGAAACCTCCACTCAGAGTGCACCCAAAATCGCCTACTGTAGGTAGGATGAGACCCCCCAGGCATCACATTTTCTGCTCCTTGCTCCTGGAATATTCCTTCCCTACCACCTTCATTTCCTCTACTCCCTCCTTACACCTCTGCTCCTCACCATCATTTTTACTAACTTCCTGCTTGTAGACAACACATTGTTAGTGGACTGCCTGGGGAATCCCAAGACCCACTTTTGTTCCTAAGTCTCACAGTGATCTTGGGCAAGATGATCAACTTTTCTAACCACCTTCTTTCTTCTTAAAATAAGCATTGGACTATGAATTTTTGAAAGCTCTATCCAGCAATCAGTGAACTACTTCCTTCCACTCTCCTTATGCTGTTGCTTCCTGTAGCCAGATGAACTTAAGAGAACACAACCAGTTCATGAGATGGCACTTGACCATAAATGACAAACCTATACCCAATTTTCATGTGACATTCATTTAAACATTTCTTCCTTTTGTTTGAATCCTTATAAACTTACTTCTCTAGCTCAGATTATGTAGGCTCAGAACCTGCCATGGCAATCTTCTAACAGTTATAACTGGCACTCTGGCCTGCATTCAGTGTGGCTCCATAAGAGCTACATGCTCAGATTCTCAACTTTAGATTTTACATTCTCAATTTTTATTGGCTTTTGTTAAATGAGAAAACAGGAGACCATTAAATTAGTCAGAAGAGTCAGATTTTTAAAATTTATTATTTTGTGCAGGGGGAGATGGTATCCATATAAGACTACTCCCCCAACAGATTGGATTTTACAGTTTTAACAGGTTTGTTTACTTACTGATTTCTACCTACATTTTCCAACAGTTGTTGAGAAAGAAAGCTGAAACATCTAATTTTATCAGTAGATTTGTCTATTTCTCTTAAACTCTATATGCTTTTGCTTCATGCATTTTTAAGATCTTTATTAGGGAAGTACACATTTATCACAGTATGTCCTCTTTATAAACTGTCTTTTTTATCATTATAAAATTTCCTCTTTATTTTTGGTGAAAATGGCTTTCTTCTTGTCCAGATATTTAATTTGTCTAATATTAATTTAGCCACTTCAACTTTCTGATGATTTGTGTCTGCATGGTATAATTCACTTTTAACCTACAATACCTGCATCTTTATATTTAAAATGTACTTCATCTATTTAGCACACCCCAGGTTTGCAAACTGTAGCTTAAGGGCCAGCTGGTTTGGTTTTAGCAAATAAAGTTGATTTTTTTGTTTGTTTCTGTAAATAAAGTTTTATTGAAACAGGCAAAAAAGACTATCTCCCTCCATCCTATCCTAGACCTTACTCCACACCTCCCTCCATCACTACAGTATTATCAGTTTGTAAAATTTGTCATTCCTTTACTAAAAAAGAGAAGGTAAAGTCTGATCCAATTTAGTAACATGTCCCAGTTTTCTCTCTTTTCATAGCACTACCTCAGAGCTTAAGTTCTCAGGCTGACTAGGTGGCCTGCCCATTTCCTAGCTCTTTCCTTTCTTCCTGCTTTGATAGATCCTGATGATAAAAAAGAAGGAAGAAAGGGAATTCCTAGTCAAAGTGTCATGCTTCCCATCTAAAGGACAATCTATTTGCATTTTCTCACTCATAAAGGTTGTAAGGCATTATAAGCCCAGTGGAATTTCTCTACACTTAAGATGTTTTACTTCTACTTTCTTTCCTGCCATTTTTATGCCTCAGCACATCTAACACCACAAATTTTGGCAGCAACTCCCAAACAATTAAGCCTTTGTGTGTGCCCAGTGAGAAAGGTCTATCAGTCATGTGGGCCAGTTGGTCTATACACGTGTGGTTAAGGATAACTGGTTAGTGAGCAATTCTTTGAACTTTAAGGTGACAGTGTGTGAAATCCCATCAGCAGAAGCTTACCCATTAGAGTCAGCCAAATCATTAAGGGTGTTACTGATAGTTTCAGAGAATTGAGGTAAACTTCTGCCCAAGTGAGAAGTAGTTGTGTAATCTTCCTTAGCCTTTTGAATATACTGTCATCCAGAGAATCAGAGATTCTCAAACTTTAGCACTGCTGACATTTTGGGATGGATTAATTTTTTTGTGGGTCTGTCCTGTGCATTATAGGGTATTTAGCAGTATTTCTGGCCACTACTACTGTCTGTCACTAGCACCCCTCAGTTACAGCAACTCCCCTGAAGAGCAAAATGTACCTCCTGCCAATATTACATATACAACAAGGGCCACAGAAATGCAATCGCTCTTTCTCTGTGTCATTTTTTTTTCTTCTTCTTCTTCCTCTTCTTGCTTGATAACCAGTTAAATCTACACTAATAGTGTTAGTTCTTTGCAGATATTCTTAGGTCACAAATCAAGAACAAGAAGTTAAAGTAAAGAGTTAATCTAGCCAAAGAATGACTAAAAGTAAAAGAAAGGTAGAACTTAACGAATTGTGGAAAGAAGAAAAAAAGGTGGTGTCTACAAATACCAAAGCAAAAACACAAAGCATCTTCTCTTTCTCCAGAACTGTCCTGAAAAAGGGTACCTAGGTGATTGTTTCAGCCCATGCAAAGAAGCCTGACCATGAGAATAGACCGCTCAGTGACCTCAACCTTTAAAAGGCCACTGATTTCCAGTCCTCCAAGCAGTCTTCTGATTATGAACTTGGTTTCCTCTTTACACTTAAGAGATTTGGGGAACTCAAATCTCAGAGCAGAGAAAGCTGGAGACTGTGGCATCAGAGAGGAGCAGTGAGAATAATGGATATCTAGGTTAGCTTTCGGGGCAGAAATGTGGGATTGGAGAATCTGGAAGGAGGTAAATAAGAGAGGCTAGCAGGCATTTAGTTGAGAGTCAATAAGGTGTCAGCATGTAGAGTTTCTGAAAGGAACAAAGTTATTAGGCAGATTATATAGCAAAGTATCAGGCAAAAGGAAAATAAGAGTCCTGGTTCCTATAAATTGTGTGGAAGGTGACACTGTCAGCCTATAGGCCATAATATGTACATATGTGTATTGTCTGCATACTTGGTCCTCAAAGCTGTAAGCTTCATTAGGGCAGGCAGGGCCAATTACCATCAGCCCTAGTACCCAGAATCTAAAATAGTTCCTGCAGTGTGACAAAACATTCATAGGTTTGTTCACTGAGGAAGTAAAACACAACTGGGAGGTTGTTGCAGTTGTTCAAGTATGAGGTTCACAAATAAGTCATCCACTCTTACCCTCTAGATACTGCATCTACCTGCCTTAACTTGTCTAGAGCAAAGCAATTTCCATGTGGGATGGCTCTGTCATCTGGGAGTGACCAAAGTTCTATTATCCTTTGTTTTTTAAACTTAGGCAGTGTACCCTGATGAGAGAGAGAGTCCAATACTTTCTGTAACTCTGCCCTTGACATTATGTTCTTCTTTGATCCTTGGTTAGTTAAGAAACCATTCCTGGTTTATGAAAACCCACCTTGTAGGTTGAGTCTGGTTCTTTTCCTTGTCTGGAATGGTTTGACTTGACCTATGTACCTCCCTATCTCTGCCAAGGAAGGTCTACCAAAGATAACAGACAGGTCCTTTTCACAGTTTAACAAAACCAGCTGCCAAAATCTGAACCACTATGATATTTTTAGACTCAGTAAAATCATCTTTTTCATATAGGTCTGATAGTACTGGTGTAAGATACAATTTGGGCCCTGATTTTTTACCCTAATTTACCTGGACGCAGAGAGACTTATCCAGCTGTCTTTTATATAGTACCATGTTCATGCTCTCCAAATATTTATAAAATTTTATTTAAAGTGACTACATGGCCTGCAATCTAGGATAGAGTGGGATAGTCCCTAAGTGTCCCTGGGTTGGAGGATCTCATCTGTCTGCTTTTACCACACCTGATGGCCAGCTGCTCTTTTAGAGGTACACTTCTGCTTCTTCAAATGCTTGTGAGGGCCAGGGGATGGCCCAGAAGTAAAGACCTAGGGAAAATGGCAAGGGAAGCCCCAGCTCAGAAGCCATTGGTTGAGAGCAGCCCTCCCTAGAGAACCTAACACCCATCTGCTAAATGTTCCTTTAGAGTTGTTCCCTATTAAAGAGTTTTGTGTTGGTTAGTTTTGTTTTGTTTTTCACTCTATTTTGTAAAACAAACTGAACAAGATCAGAAGACATTAACAAATGTCTAGGTAGGGGGCTACAGGGAGAAGGGGGTTTCCTCAGAGAATGGAATGTCCCAAGACAAATTTCACTTATGAGAGGGAAAGTCCATATTATATGACACAATGGTGTCATTATTTAACACTCTGTTGGGTTTTACTTTTATTACTATTTATTTTAATGTTGATTAATCATTGATCATTAAAACCCCATGAATTATGAGAAAGCCATCATAAATAAAGTGCTTCTCAGGCTAGACAACAGACCAGGGTCTTTTTCTTTCTTATCCACACCACAACACTTGTATTTTCTCACTTTTCTGCCCCTGACCAGACTAGACATCCCACCCAGAGCCACAGGTTATTATTCAAAGACTGACACCCTTTACATGCCAGTTAGCCTGTGCTGTTTAGCATCTCAGTCACACCTGTGTGCCCTTTCCATACAGAGCTTCTCTTCAGATTTACACAAATAGGAACACAAGAACAACTATGGAAAGGATAAGTGATTGCACCACAAGTTACATTTGGTTTGCAGGAAGTTAGGGCATATTGCTCTCTCATGTTTCATATATCCAGTAAACTGAAAAAGGGCCAGGCAGTCTGAGCCAAAGCTTGCCCTGGTTCACTGATGCATAACTTGCATACTGGACAGAGTAGAACCCAAAAACATTTATATTCAGCTATGCAGTGATGTAGTTTCTCCCCTATGTTAATTCAAATTCAAAAGGGAGTGCTATTTTACCTCTCTTGTAATTAAAAGGTCCATGAAGGTGCTTTTTCTTCTATCAGAGACACAGTTTGTCTTTCAGGTGATAGGAGATCTCTATTTCTACTGACAGAAAAACTGCTGACTTAAATAGCAGTTATCTTCTTGCTTGGCCAAGTTTTGTTTGACAGCCCCATGGTGAGCAAGTGCCATGGATGGGTAGAAAAATAGAACTGTAAGGATGTGGTAGGTGGACATCTTCCCTTGATGCAAAGTTTTTAAAAATATGTACAATTTGAAATGAACTTTTGCTTTTAAAAAT
Organism: Noctilio leporinus; assembly: GCA_004026585.1. Classification (NCBI taxonomy): domain Eukaryota; kingdom Metazoa; phylum Chordata; class Mammalia; order Chiroptera; family Noctilionidae; genus Noctilio; species Noctilio leporinus. The sequence continues at coordinate 30,363 of PVIW01004643.1, read as the reverse complement.
CTCACTATTTTTGTTGTAGTCATAACAATTAAGCAAATAAAGCAGGAAGCTCTCTGCATTGTGATTATTTTATTTAAGCCATGGATGAATGGATTTGTGCTTTTTCTCTTGCATAACAGCTACTCTGGAACTTGGAGTCAGTGTAATTGTTGATTCTGATCACCAGAGTTTCACATGTGACTATCACAGATAGGGCTGCAGAGGTAAAATGTCTAAGCAAGTAGCTGTCAAACCACTTCGAAACAAGACCATTCTCTCTTCTAGTTATTAGTTTAGTGTAACAGTTTCACAGAATAAGAGTAATTTCTTAGCCTTCTTTACCTATTTCCCACAAAATATATATGCATCAGTCATTTTCTATTCTTTTTAATTTTGTAGAATTTCTTATCTCTAAGATATTTAGTTATTCCATAAAAAGAGAAAATAATTTGGTTCTCTGGCTTGGTATAAAGTGTCTCATGTGAAATGACCAAATTGTTGAAGTTTGTCCAGGACTTCCCTCATTTTAAAATGAAAAGTCTTGTGCCCTGGGAGGCCTTTCTGTCCTGAGCAGTGCAGGACAGCTGGTTGCCTACAGCTGCAGTGTATTTGAGAGAAATATACATCAGTTTTAAATGAGGAAAATGCTTAATTAATGTTTAAGCATCTTTCTCTTTATTTACAATTAGCTCAGTGAATGAAATGTTGAAAAGGAGCAGGTGCTTCCCATCACTGGGCAGGGCCAGGCAGTTTTCTGCTGCTTTGAACACAAAGCAGGAGCTATACTCTCCTAAAGAGTTGTGGGAGGAAATTGATACCATCTAGAAGGGAAATGTTGGCTGAAGAAAAGTCAATGTCAGTATTTCTCCCTAGAGGAAAATATAGTTTGATCTCTCCCCAAACAAGTCATAGTTGTGTTAGGTTTCATTTCAATATTTTCCCGGAAACACTCTCAGAATAACCATGAAACCTAATAGATTTTTCCTTATAATATTAAATTGAAGAGATGATAATACTAAGAGTAGGTGCTTATTTCAAAAGAAATTGACAAGTGGTTAGATTTTTGTAACATGGAAGATTTGGGTACCTAACTACCTTTGTGCTTTCTGGTCTTGAATCTACTTCCTGCTCGCTGACCCTCAGCCCAGTCCTGCTTTCCAGGTAACATGGTCTTGGATGCCCTGGCCATATTCCCCATCTCCAAGCATTTCAGTAGCTTTTTTATTCATTAACCAAGATTTCTGAAAGCCTATTGTGTTCTGGGCATTGTCCAGAAGCTGAGACTACAGAAATAAAAATCTGCCTCCACACTTAGTGCACATCTTTTAGAAGCCAGTGGAAAAGAAGGATGTGCACATAAATATCTTTTATGCAATGTGGTATAAACTTGCTTTGGGAAGTTAGAGGAGGGGACTCTTAGAACTGCCTCAGATGCTTCTTTTCTGTGATAATATCCATCCTTATATTTCTGCATATGTAATTTCAAAATATACAATCATGTATTTCAAAGATAATTTTGGTTATTTAGAGCCAGGACTATAAGATTGGCCTGTTTGAGTGCCACATTCTGGAATGCTTGTTTACTAAAGTATTTCCAAAAGTGTTGTAATGTATGAAATGATGCAGTAACCTTGTGCTCAGACATAGTAACTTAAGTACCAAAATGTATACTTGTTTATAGGCTGAAACCGACTTTAGTGGCTTCCCATTTCTCACCATCCCTACTGCCTCCCCTTGCTCTTTATTGGATTCTCAAAGGTACTATTTTCAAGGGAAGATTTGAACTCTAGAGGAGTTGCAAATAAATAAAAGCGGTACATACACATACATATACAAGTCTGAAAAATATTCAGCCTTATTGAAGGAAAACCTTTTTGCCTGTGTTTCTTAAGGAAAACCTGGTCTCAAGTGATAAATGATTGGTAATGAACTAAGTCAGCAAATGAAATTTGGTATATATTGAAGAAAATTGAATTGCAGAAATTGAAGCACCTTTGATAATCATAAAATTCTAATCTAAGCCACTTGACAACTGAAGTACCAAAATATTAGATGATCTTTTTTTAGGGCCACACAGATAAGCACTATCAGAAGATATTTGAGCTTCCAGCCAAGGTAGAGGCATAGATACACATGCTACATCTTCCTCCACAACTAAGAAGGAATACATCTACCTCAAAACTGGAGACAACTAGAAATTCCAGAAAATAGAGCTGCCCAACAGAAGCCCAACAAAGATATAAAGAAGAAATACTTATCCAGACAGGTAGGAGGGGTGGAGCCAGGAATGAGAGAACATGTTTTGGCAGTGTGGCAGCAGCAGCATGGGACAGAGGCTATATCTGGCCTTTGGAAAGCACAGTCACATATTTTAAAAAAGTGTAGGAATAGCATAGGAAGTGCTCCCAGCATGAGACCAGACTGTGTGGCTCATGGATCCAGAGCTGGGGAGAAGATAAAGCAACATTGCTTCAGACTTTGAAAATCAGTTGGGGGTTGGGGAGGAGGAAGAAGCTGTTGGTCTCTCAGCAGAGTCTGCTTGTTTAGAGGCCCCTATAGTCCTAGAACATCCATATACACACCCATTCTGGAACCATGGCCAGTAAAATAGCTAGAGAGGTGCCAGTCATATGGGAAGGGGGAGAAGTGCCAGGGAAAGGGGTGAGTGCTGAGCAAGTGGTACTATTCCCTCTCAGACCCTTCCCCCACATATAGCGCCACAATGTGGTGAAATGAGTTGCACCCCATTGATGAATATCAAAGGCTCCACCCCTTACAACATAACAACTCTACCTAAGATTCAGAGGTAATCCCAGGAGACTGTCAAGTTTAGACAGAGGAATATGGCCCAAAAGAGGGAAAGGATCAAAGTTCCAATGGGAGGACTAAGTGCTGAGGAGATAGCCAACCTAACAGATGTGGAGTTCAAAATGCTGGTGATAAAAATGTTCACGGACTTGACAGATATGCTTGAGGACAGTAAATGCAGAAGGGAAGAAGTGAAGGCTATGGTAAATAAAATGAAGGAAAAGCCACACCAAACCAATAGTGAAGAGAAGGAAGCCAGGATTCCAGTCAATGATTTGGAACATAAGGAAGAAATAAACAGTTAACCAGTACAGAATAAGGAAACAAGAATTGAAAAAAGCAAGGAGAGACTTAGGAACCTAGGAACCACTGTAAGCATGCATTACAGTGCATGCATATCAGTGGATAACATTTGAATCGTAGGAGTAGCAGAAGGAGGAGAGGAAGTGCAAGAAATTGAAAACTTACGTGAAAAAATAATATAGGAAAACTTCCCAAATTTGGCAAAGGAAATAAACATACAAGTCTGGGAAGTAGAGAGTCACAAACAAGCTAGACCCAAGGGGAACCACACCAAGACACATCATAATTAAAATGCCAAAGATTAAAGATAAAGAAAGAAACTTAAAAGCAGCAAGAGAAAAGAAGAGAGTTACCTACAAAGGAGTTCCTATAAGAGTATTAGTTGACTTCTCAAAAGAAACTTTGCAGGCAAGGAGGGCCTGGCAAGGAACATTTAAAGTGATGAAAAGCAAGGACTTGCATCCGACATTGCTTTATCCAGCAAAGCTATCATTTAGAATGGGGTGCTTCCCAGACAAGATAAAACTAAAGGAGTTCATCATCACCAAGTCCTTACTATGTGAAATGTTAAAGGGACCTATTTAAGAAAAATAAGATCAAGACTATGAACCTTAAAATGATAACAAACTCACAACTATCAATAACAGAACCTAAAAACAAAAACAAACCAAGCAAACAACCAGAATAGAATCAGAATCATAGGTATGGGAATCATTGAGAGGGTTATCAGCTGGAAGGGAGAAGAAGAAGAAATGTGGAAATAGTGCAGGGATTAGGAAACATAGTTGGTGGGTACAAGATAGACAGGGGGAAGTTAAGAACAATATAAAAAAGGGTGAAGCTAGAGAACTTATATGCATGATCCATGGACATGAACTAAGCAGGGTGGAATTGCTGGAGGGAAGGGGAGTTCGGGGTGGAGGGGAGAAAAGGGAAAGGAATTGAGACAACTGTATAGAGCATAATCAATTAAATATACTTTAAAAATTATTTGCTGTTGTAGGTTTCCCCCATAATACCCAGCCCTTCCTCTGATTACTCCCAACTTTCTACTCTCCAGCAACTAGGAGATCAACCCGCAGGCCAGCTCAAAGCCTTCAGGACTTTAAACTCTGCTCCTACTCCATGCTGCTTTTATTTGGTTGGGTCGGTAATTATGATACAGTAATATTTTGAACATTAACCCTGAGAAGGCTGGTTGAGATTTCAATCAAAGGCAAGGAGGACAACAACTGCTTCAGGTGGAGGGTGGTATGTGAGTAGTGGCGCAAGTACAGTAGGTAGCCAGACAGACATGAGCAGGGCAGGACAATAGGCTAGTTATGGAATGTCATCAGGGTGTAAAGCCCCAGGTGCCTAGCAACAGGCAAAACTGGAAAGACAAGGACCTTGCCACTGGTTGACCTCTCCTCCCCTAGCATATCACTGGTTATGCAGTTTAAACACCCTGACTTTTCATATGGCTGGTTTATAGTTATGACATTCTACTAACCTTTCATATTGCTGGTCATGTGGTTTAGAACCCACCCTGACCTTTCCTTCCCTGGCACATTGCTAGTCATGTGATAGATCCCCTTAGAGGAGGAACAAGGGGCAGAAGATCAGCCTCATATAACTCCCATACAAGCCTTGCACAACCACTCCTTTAAGTATTAAGTCCGAGAGATAACATCTAGGCCTCGGTTGTGTTTCAGCTCCAGGCCTAGGAAAGTAGCAAAACCAGAACAACTAAGCCATGGTTGACATCAGGACCAGCTGCAATGACTAATAACATTCTGCCCTGGTAAGGACCAATCAGTAGAGACCATGACCCCAAAAGGACACACCTGGAAACTCATGAATATTCTATTGAGATCCTCTCCCTGGGACTTCCCACAAAATCTTCACCATTAAAAGCATTAGGATGGAGAAGACAGCATGCTCTCCCTCTCTGGAATGTGCCCGCACATTTTCTATCCCCCTATTCTTTCCCCCAGGTGCATTCCTTTTACCTTTCTTCTCCTAAGCTCCAAGGGCCCTATTTTTTTCCTCTGTAATTTGTTTCCTGAATTCATTTCTTCTGAAGCTTGCTTCTTCCACCTCTATGACTTTCTAAATAAACTTTTGCTCATAGTTTGAGTCTTGGTTCTGAAATCATTTTTAACCACAGCTTAAGTACCAAGGTTACTGCAGTGAGGTCTGGTCTGACTCCACTCATCTAAGACATTGTGCCATTTCCACCACCAACACAAAGGCTGACAGCAGAAGTACATTTCAGGTTGGAAAGTGAGGTATGGTGATAGGCAGAGCTGGACCATGAGAAACTGAAGGAAGGTTATGGGCATGAATGCGTTATTTTTCGGAGGATCATTTATGAGGAAGATTATCATTAGCACTGAAGATGGATGAGCTGGGGAACAGTGAGATCTACTAGGAAACTATTTCCATAGTCTAGAGGTGATGTAGTAGACATCTAAAGAAATAAACTGTTTGCCCATTTTTTAATTGGGCTGTCTGTCTCCCTGGTGTTGTCACATTAGCTCTTTATATATTTTGGAAATCAGACCCTTGTCTGAGGTATCATTGGCAATTATGTTTTCCCATACAGTTGGTTCCCTTTGAATTTTGCTGATATTTTCTTTAGCTGAACAGAAACTTTTCAATTTGATATAGTCCCATTTGTTGATTTGTTCTTTTATTTCCAATGCCCTTGGTGAAGTATCAGTAAACATATTTCTGTGTAAAATATCCAAAAGTTTACTGCCTCTATTTTTCTTCAGGACCTGTATGGTGGCACTGCTTATGTTTAAATCCTTTATCCATGCCACTCAACAGCAGGGAGACAGACAGCCCAATTAAAAAATGGGCAAAGGACCTGAACAGACAACTCACTGAGGAAGATATACAAAGGGCCCAGAGGCATATGAAAGAATGCTCAACATCACTAGACATCAGAGATGCAAATTAAAACCACAATAAGATACCACCTCACACCTGTCAGAATGGCAATCATCAACAAATCAACAAACAACAAGTGTTGGCGAGGATGCGGGGCAAAGGGAACCCTTGTGTACTGTTGGTGGGAATGTAGGCTGGTGCAGCCACTGTGGAAAATAGTATGGGGTTTCCTTAAAAACTAAAAATGGAACTGCCTTTTGATCCAGCGATTCCACTACTTGGACTATACCCAAAGAACCCTGAAACACCAATTCATAAGAACCTATGTTCATAGCAGCACTATTTACAATAGCCAAGTGCTGGAAACAGCCTAAGTGCCCATCAGTGGATGATTGGATCAAAAAACTTTGGTACATTTACACAATGGAATACTATACAGCAGAAAGAAAGAAGGAACTCCTACCCTTTGCAACAACATGAATGGAACTGGAGAGTATTATGCTTAGTGAAATAAGCCAGTCAGTGAATGACAAATACCATATGATCTCACCCATTACAGGACAATAATGAGCAAAACTAACAACAAGCAAAACAGAACCAAATATATGAATACAGTGAATGGGCCTTCAGCGGTCAGGGAAATGGGTTGGGGGGCTAAATTGTCTCTCCCAAAATTCACATGTTGTAGTCTTAATCCCCAGTTCCTCAGAATGTGACTATACTTGGACTAGGGGTCTTTAAAAAGATAATTAAGGTAAAATGAGGTCATAGGGGGCAATCTTACTGTGGTCTTGATAAAGAGAGGTGATTAGGACCCACACATAGTGGGGAGATCTTGTGAAAACACAGGGAGAAATCCCATCTGCAAACCAAGGAGAGAGGCCTCAGAGGAAACCAACCTTGCTGACACTTTGGTCTTGGACTCCTAGCCTCCAGAGTTGTGAGACAATAATTTTTGCTGTTTAAGGAAATAGCAGGTGTTGTTGGCCCAGTGTATGGTACTTTGTTACAGCAGCAGCCTTAGCGTATTACTACAGAGAAAGAAGCCACCACTGCCAGAAATGCAACTTGATCAGGGAGGCCATGGGAAAAGTGCTCTGGCCTCTCCTTCCACCTGCTCCCTGATCTCACTCAAAAGCTAAATCCATCTGGAAGCAGACAACGAGCCACACTGATGTGTTCTGTATGTGTTGTTTCCCAGGGCACTTGTAGGACAGAGAGAGTAAGAATTGATCAGGCTGGGAAAGGGGACAAATAGAAAATAATCCTCAAAGACACCTCATCTAGTTTTGAGAAATCAAGCAGTAAGTACATGAAGGAGGTGACTCTGGAACTGAGTCTGGAATAACAAATTAGTTAACAGGTTGATATCCCCCTCTTTTCACAAATAAGAAAATTAGTTTCAAAGAGGTAAACAAATGGCTAAGCCAGCTCTTACATTTATGGCCGCCTGAATCGAAAGCCACTGGTGCAGGCTATGTTCCTGAGGGTATAGTGATAAGCCAGACAACAAAGCCTGGATAAGGGACTGCTTCAAAGAGATGTTACAGACACATGGGCATTTTGTCAAGAGAGACCATCACACCCTTGGGGTCATAAGGTGGTTTACCAAGGTGAGCGTATAGAAAGAAAAGTGGGAGAGGCAAGATAAAAAACATCCTCATGTGCCATGCCAGGGAGTTTGGACTCCTCAGAAAACTTGGAGAGCTTTTGAAGGATTTTGATTTTTGGACTGAGCATATTGAGGGCTCTGTGGAGAATGTTATAGTCAGTAGGTGAGACTGAAGATGGGAAAATCAGTTAAAAAGCCCTTGCAGAAAGCTAGGTGAAAAAGAAAGATTGGTAGTGAGGATGGAGAGGAGAGGGCTGGTTGGGGAATCAGGAGGAGTGAGAATACAGAAGACTGATTGGATGTAGGAAGTGGGGAGAAGAGAGAAACAGAGGATTACTCCCTAGTTCCTAACTTAGGTAACTGCATGGATCCTGCCGTCATTCACAAAGACTGAGAACACAGGAGGAAAAACAGGATTGGTGGGGAAATAATGATTGCTGTCTGAACACACTGAGTTTCAGGTGCCTCTGGGTTACCCAAGAAGAAAGTATAGAGCCAAGTTACACAATGATGACATAAATTTTGTTAAGTGCCCTACAGCATAAATTACAAAATGTTGATTGCTCTGAAAAATGGTTTTCTACATTTGTTATAAAAGATAAGCAGATACTACCATGATTATATCATAATTATTAATATGTTATTTCAATAATGTTTAAATAAGCAGTTATTAAGTTTTAATTTTGCATAAAGTACTGAAATAAGTATTGGGAGATGGGAAGGTAAGAGAGGAAGCTGAGTAAGACAGAGTCTTTGAGGAAAAGCGGATGGAATACCAAAAATGAAACAAAGGCATGACCCAAAGAGGATGGAGGTACTGAGTGTGGAATAAATACAGTCATAGTGTATTCAAAGATTCCCAACTTAACGCAGATATAGTGATATGAGCTACTTATAAATCCCATTACAGTCATGCTAATCAGCAGTAGAAGATAATACTAGGCATATGGGCTAGAAAAAGATGACAACTTTTAAATCCAGCTGAGAGAGCAAATTATTTATGTCATGCAGTTTGTCTTTTTCTAGGGCAGTATCTCAAATGAGCTCAAATAGGCAATAAATGATGACCAAGTGAATTATTAAATGAAAAAATGTATAAAGATAAAAAATGCCTATGTACACTAAATAAGTGACTCCAAAGATTGTTTTATGATATTTTAATTTGAAATAATTTATTTTGTCATTCACTTCAACTTCAGTGGTTTGGTAGTTCTGACCACTGCAATTAGGATCAGCAGATAGCCCGTAAGAACCAAGTCTTGTAAAAGAGAGTCAACCTCATTGAAATATGGCTCTCAATCCTCCTAAAAGTCAAAAAAGGTAAAGTTCTATTTTACTATGTTTTAATTGAAATCACAATAAAATAGGAAGGAAGATGAGGAGTTCTAATATAGAGAAAACAGAGAGTATCACTCCCACTCTAACAAGTAAAATCTAGATAAACTAATAACTTTTCTTTACCCAACAGAGAGCTAAGGTCATAAGTTAACTAAATAGTTTCAAATCCAAGGGAAGGTAGGTCCATTCATGGGTAGACAGGATATGAATACTCATCCATCAATGGTAGACCATGGCAGGAAAACAAATTGGATAAAACATAGGCAGTTAAGAGCTTCAAAATTGTTAATACATTGCTAGAAGCCAAGTATGAGCTAGTGTGAGGGGCACCCAGCTAACATGAGAACTTGTATACACCTATAGCCTCTACACCACAGAGCTTCACCAAATTCTATTTGGTTGCACTGAAGGGTGGGAAGGGCAGGAGATGGCAAAGAATCTCCTATAGCGGTCCAGGCATGGAAAAGGGAGAGTGCTGCCACTTCATGAAAATTATGAGTCACACCCAGACCCTTTTCTTCTGGGAGAGGGGCAAGAAGTAGTGTCAGCCCTAGGGCACAGGTGAACATGCATTGTATGGTGGGGGGATTGAAAGTAAAAATCTTTGCCCTGGCCAGGTGGTTCTGTTGGTCCTATACACCGAAGGGTGAAAGTTTGATTCCTGGTCAGGGCATATACCTAGGTTGCAGGTTAAATCCCCAGTTGGGACATCTATTGATGGATATTTCCCTCTTTTTCTTCCCCTCCCATCCTCTCTCTCTAAAATCAATAAGCATACTATCAGGTAAAGATTAAAAAAGAAAAGTAAAAACACTCTATCTTTGGGTGAAGGACAGAAAACAGTCCTGAACCCAGGACTCTATACCAATACTTTAGAAGTTTCATATTGCTGGGAGAGGGCAAGAAAGTCTAACCCATGGGGTTACCAGATTTAGTAACTGAAAGTATAGTTAATTTGAATTTTAAACAAATAATAAATAATTTTATTCGTGCAGTATTTGAAACATAGTCATGCTTAAAAGATTGTTGTTTATGTAAAATTCAAATTTAATCTGATTTTACCTGACAACCCTACCTATACAAGACTTGCCAAAGATATACAGAATTTTACCCCATGGGAAGAAGGGGAAAGCTGAACCCTGCAGTCCCAGTCACACAGAGCCTGCCTGAGATGGAAGCTGGCCCAGGACAACAAGAAATGCTCCTGTTTCCCACCACAAAGAGAGCAAGTACTAAGTAACCAGCAGCAGTAGTCTACCACTGGGAGTGGTAGCCAAGAGCATGGAGAGAAAATCTGTCTGTGGTGTGAGAACACATGGCAGACCAAAAGCTAAGAATACAGCAGAGATCTTAAAGAAAACTCCAACCCTAAGTACAATGTAATGCCAGAGAAATTTGAAGCTAATCGTTCACTGAAGATAACCAGAACCCAAATCCAATTGAAGTCCTGACCAGATTGGCTTAACTCTCTAGTTCTAGGAATAAATTTTATGCACCTGAGTATGTATACAAAAGAAGTAAAAGCAAGGACTCAGATATTTGTCCCCCAATATTTATATGTATACAAAAGAAGTAAAAGCAAGGACTCAGATATTCGTCCCCCAATATTTATTGCAGCATTATTCACAACAGTCAAAATGTAGAATCAGGCCCTGGCTGGTGGCACAGTGGAACCCAAAGGTTGCTGGTTCAATTCCCAGCCAGGGCACACATAACCAGGTTGCAAGTCAGCCGGAACTGTAGCTGGGGGCAGGTGAAAGGCAACCATACACTGATGTCTCTCTTCCTCTCTGCCTCTCTCCCTTCCCCTTTCTCTAAAAATAATAAATAAAATCTTCAAAAAAAATGTAGAAACAACCAAATATTATCAACAGATATTGAATAGACAAAATGGGGTATATACATACAATAGAATATTATTTAGTCTTAAAAAGGAAGGCAACTTGGACATATGGGTGAACCTTAAAAACATTATGCTAAGTGAAGTAAGCCAGAGAAAAAGGATAGATATTGTATGATTGTACTTACATGAGGTACTTAGAATAGGTGAATTCACAGTAGAATAAAGGTTACCAGGGACTGGAGGAATCAAGAGTTACTGGAAATGATAAAAAGTTATGGAAATAGTGATGATGGTTGCACCTTATTGTGAGCATACTTAGTTTTTATTATATACATTGTATATAATTTTACTTATTAAATCATACATTTAAATGCAGTTAAAATGGTAAATTTTATGTATATTTTATCACAAAAGTAAATTTTAAAAATCTTCCTGAAAAATTTTCAGGCTCAGGTGGCTTCCCAGGCATCTATTTCAAGCATTTAACAAAGAAGTACCAAGTTTACCAAAGTATTCCAGAAAATAGAAAGAGCACACTTCCCAACACATTCTGTGAAGCCAGCAATTGCCTTGGTACTGAAAGCCAGACAAAGGCAATTCAAGGAAAGAAAACTACAGACCAATTTTATCATGAGTCCAAATGTAAAAATCCTGAACATTTGGAAAATATCATAACCAAGATTTACCCCATAAATGCAATGTTGGTTCAATGTTAGCAATCACACTAAATAACTCACGACATCAATAGACTAAAGGAAAAAAAAATTTTAATAGGTACAATTAAAAATAATTTTTAAAAGAAAGTCCAGCAACCATTTCTGATAAAACTTTCAGCAAACTAGGAATACAGAGAATTGTCTCAACTGGAGAAAGGAAATCTATTAAATACCTGCAACTAACATCATACTTAAAGATGAAAAACCAAACATTGTCCATGAAGATCAGGAACAAAGTGATCATACTAAAGTTTAGCATCATTCTAAAGTTCCTAGCCATTGCACTAAGGAAAGGTTGGGGAGTGGGGGAGAATACAGATAGGAAAGGAAGAAATACAACTGTAGCTGCTTGCAAATGATGTGATTACCTACATCTGTATTTAAATAATACAGAAAAATTGCTAGAATTAGTAAGGGAACTTAATAAGGCCACAGAAAACAGGATTGATTTTTATAAAATAATGATGGAAGAGTGGATGTTAAAATTTTTAAAAATAGTACCCTTTATATTAGCACCAATAAACAAGAAATACTTAGATGTAATTTCTAATAAAATATGTGCAAGGTTTGTGTGTTTAAATGAATAAAACACTACAGAGAAATTATATAATACCCAAACAAATGGGGAGGTACACCATGTTCATGAATTGAAAGAATCAATAATGTTAAAATATCAGTTGATTTGTAGAGTCAGTACAATCCTACTTATAATCCCTAAAGGATTGTCAGTAGAAATTAGTAAACTGGTTCTAAAACTTAGATGGAATGGCAAAGGAATCAGCATTATTGAATAAAGAATAAATTTCCTAATAGTTTAAGTACAATTTGGTTGAGTGGAATGTCACTGGCTGCTAAAAGCAGCCAGACCAATAAGAAACCTACTATTTTGTCATCAATATTCCTTAATGATGTCCAACTGTAAAATGAAATAGTCTTGTCAATTCTGGATAATAAAGCTCACTGAGGATATTTGAAATATTCACTTAAGATATATTTTTCATAAGATGTAATACATTTCATAAGATGTATTAGTAAGTAATAATAATAGCATTTAGTAAATATTTACTATGGGTCAGAGCACTTCTAAGTTCCTTAAATATATTAACTTATTTAATACTTATGATCCTATGAGTTGAGTACCATACTCCCATTTTAACTAATCAAAAACTGAAGTTTCCCTGGCCGGTGTGGCTCAGGGGATTGAGCGGTGGCATGCAAACCAAGGGGTTGAGGTTTGATTCCCGGTCAGAGCACGTGCTTGGGTTGCAGGCCAGAGGCAACCACATGTTGATGTTTCTCATCCTCTCTTTCTCCTTTCCTACTCTTCTCTCTGAAAAATGAATAAATAAAATCTTTTTAAAAACCTGAAGTTAAGAGAAGGGATTAGTCAAAGAACATATATGCATAATTCATAGACACAGACAACAGTGTGGTGATGGCCAGAGGGAAGAGGAATGGGGGGCTGGGTGGAGAGAGCAAAGTGAGGAAATGGGGATATCCATAATAGTGTCAGCAATAAAAATAAAGAAAAAAAAGAGACTAATTCCCCATAATCATGTGCTAAGTAAGTGCAAGGAGTAGTATTATTCCCTAGGCAGCATGATTTCACAGCAACAGCATTAACCATTGCTATAATGGAAACTCTCTCTGTATCATGCACACTTACTCACTAGATTGTATTTTGTTAAAGATAATGACAGAACAACCCCACATGGAATTCTTACAACTATTTTTTAGTAATAAAACGTTAAAAACAATTTTTAACGGTATTAACACAATTTCTATATGTTGAACTGATTAATAGAATCAAATCACAGATTAGAACTTCTAAAAATTTCATATACCTTTTTTTAGACATTTATGATTCTAATTCTGCTAAAAGAAAAACATCTGCTGAATATCTGTTTTTGGCTGGCCAAGTTCATCTCAACTCAAGGAGTTGGTGGAGGAAGCAACAAAGAGGAACCACAACACCAGATCTATTTTTGAAGAGCAACAGATAGCAATATAGAAGTGTTCTTGTCTTCTTAGCATAATGTACTAATAAAAGAAAAATAATATTGATACATCCAGGCACATATTCAAGAATGTTGGGAAAGTGTGTATGTGTAAATATAAATAAAATTAAATTAAAAAATTTTTTTTAGAAATTCCAGCAACCATTTCTGATAAAACTTTCAGCAAACTAGGCATACAGGGAATTGTCTCAACTGGAGAAAGGGAATCTATTAAATACCTGCAACTAACATCATACTTAAAAATGAAAAACCAAACATTGTCCCTGAAGATCAGGAACAAAGTGAAAAATTTTTAGTTATATAAAATTGTATTATATATATATGTATATTTTGAAATTTTATTTTTTGAGTAATTCCTTATTTACAACTTATAATTAATAGACAAGTAATAGACAGGGGACCAAATGGGGAGATAACAGAAACCCTCAGGGGCCCCAAATTGAGAAAAAGAATAAACAGAGTAGAAAAAAATATCAATGTGACAAATGAGCTTCCCCTTCTTCCCTCCCCATAGAGGTGGAGAGTGACCACAACCCTCAGCCTTACCCAGCTGGAAATAAATTAGAACCAACCAACCTCAAAACTGGGCCTTTATAAGTAAACAAGGCATCTACGGCCTCAGGTAACCCATCTCAGGGTCTTTATCCAATCACACCATCTACCTGCTCTGTCCCAGGCATTTTGAATGGGAGCTCTATGCCCAAGAGGTCACTCTCTATGGGGCTGGGAACTCAACCTTACATTGCCCATTGTGTCTATACATATTTAACTTACAGACTATATGGGTTTGCTTTTATAAACCTAAATTCTTCAATTACAGAATATTCTTTTAGTTCTAGGGGAGAAAACTTTACTAAATCGATTCTCTCTCTCTCTCTCTCTCTCTTGATTTACCCCATTAGCTTTCTCTTGCTATAAATGACCTCAAACTTGGTGTCTTAAAACAATACAAATTTATTAGATCACAGTTCTGTAAGTTAGTAGATATCTGACATGGGTTTTACTGGAGTGAAATTAAGATGTTGGAAGGCTGCATTTGTTTCTGAAGATTGTGGCAGAAAATCTGTTCCTCCTCATTAGTTTGATGGCAGAATTCAGTGCTTGCAGTTGTAGGACTTAGGTCTTGTGTTTTCTTGCTGGCTGTCTTTCCCAGCTTCTAGAGGTTACTGGATTCTTCCCTCCATCTTCAAAGTTTTGGCAGCCTGATATTTTGTACATTGCACCTCTCTGACCCACTCTTTTTTCATTGTCTTACACTTTTAAGAACTCATGTGTTTAGATTGCTCCAAGATAATAAATTACTTTACCCAAAAGTTCTCATCTACAAAGTTCCTTTTCTCATGTAAGGCAGCATATTCATAGGGATTAGACACCGAAATGTTGGCATCTTAGAGGGACTATTATTCTGCCTGCCATGGAACATTAGTTCAGAATGTTTGTAGCTACAAATGGAAAACCTAATATGTAAAAAAGTTAGGGATTTATTTTTCTGGGTAAAATGAAATCTGGAGGCAGTGGAATCAAATTTGGGTGGTCCATGTTTTTCCTATATGACCATCTTGAATGTATCGGCTTGCTGCTGCTGCAGCTCTGGCACTACGTCTACATTGAAGGCCAGTAAAAAGAGGGAGAGCCATTGCAGAATTCCTCATCCAGACTTCTTTCGTGTATTTCATGTATGACCTCCTTTGGTACAAGAAAAAATAAAAAATAAGGAAACTGGTGAAGGTAAACTATATTATCTGGAAAGTCTAAGAGCAATTAGGTCCTCTCATGAGGTCATCATTAAAAATATATGGATTTTGATAAAAAAATAAAAGGCTGTGATACATTTACACAATGGAATGCTACTCAGCCATAAAAAAGAAGGAAATCTTACCTTTTGTGACAGCATGGGTGAATCTGGGAAGCATTATGCTAAGTGAAATAAACCAGTCAGAGAAAGACAACTCCCATATGATTTCACTTATATGTGGAATCTAATGAACAAACTGAACTAAACAAGCAAAATAGAGACAGACCCATAGGTAGAGAGCAGACTGATAGCTGTCAGAGGTGAGGTTCAGGGATGAAGGAATTGAACTGATAAAAGAACAAAGAAGAGAAAAAAAAACCTTGTGGAAATGGGCAGTAGTGTGGTAATTGCCAGGGAAGGAGGTGTGGGGGGAGGTGGAAGAGAATAAATGTGAGATAAATGGTGATGGACGGAGAATTGACTTGGGGTGATGAGCGCACAAGACTGTACAGGTGATATATTGTAGAATTATATACTTGAGATGTAAAATTTTTTAACCAGTGTCACCTCAATAAATGCAATACAAACAAAACAAAAATAAAAATCTGTTTTTTTTTGTTTGTTTGTTTTTAAAGCAAAGAAGGGCAAAAGGGTTCTTGGTTAGGCAGTCAGTGCACAATGGATTATCTCACAGAAGCAAAAAGCAGCAGGTGTGTGTGAAGCTTCTCCCTAAATAACAAAGTAACCTGACTCTCCTCCAACAGTTCCTCATCTCTGGGTTTTTACTTCCAGATTTTAAACCCCTGAGATAAACAGTTTGATTGGCTGAAGTTAGGTCAGATGACCACACTTGGCTTAATCAACTATGACACTGAGGGTCAGGGGCATTTAGTGCACAGAGGACTAATTCTGAAAGTCTAACTTGGTGTATTTGAGACTGTTCTCAAAGAAATGGTAATTAAGAGATGGATCTTAACCAAGTGATATTTGTTACATGAAAGAAGTAAGTATGGATAAAGGACACTGAAAAATGAAAATTGTAGGGCCCTGGCTGGTGGCTCAGTGGATAGGTGCTGGCCTGAAAACCCGAAGGTCACTGGTTCGATTCCCAGTCAGGGCACAAGACTGGGTTGCAAGCCAGGTCTCCAGCCAGGTCCATAGCTGGAGGCAGGTGAAAGGCAACCATACAATGATGTTTCTCTTTCTTCCTTCATCCCTTCCCCTCTCTCTAAAAATAATAAATAAAATCTTAAAGAAACATAAACAGCATTTACTAGATGCCAAGAATTGCAATAAATTAATAATTTAAAAAATGAAAAATTTAACTTGATGACTGTGTTAAGATTTTATTATGTAATAATAATAACCAACACAATGCAATGGCAGAGTTTTTTTTGTTTTTTTTTTTAAGTGACATTGAAATATATAAGGTCCATCCTGAAAGTATCAAGCTGATGTCAATATAATTAAAACAATTTATGTGGCTATCGTATAACCTAGCAGACAAAGAGGGTAAATTGTAAGGTGCATGTGTAGATGAAGATGACATTGCTGACAGAGGTAACTGGGAGTTAGACACTGGTGAGAGCACGTGTAGTGTGTGAGTAGCCTATTTGGAGTGACTGAGAAAGTGGAGCAGCAAATTTGCACCAAGTTTTGTGTGAAGCTGGTACATTCATCCACAGAAACAGAATGATTTACAGTAGAAGGCTTTCAGGAATGATGCCATGAGCGCAGCATGAATAAAGGCGTGGTACAAATGATTCAGAGACAGTCAGGGATCTCATGAAGGTGATCCATGTTCTGGATGACAAGTAATGCTCAGAATACCAGAAAATGTTGAATGTGTTTGGGCTGCAATCAACAAGGATTGGTGACTGATAGTACAAGAACTAGCAGATGAGCTGGGAATTCCAAAAACTTTGAATGAGACCAAGGCGCCATACACTCTTTCTTGTATCTTATATCTTTTTAAATAAAGAAAGATTTTTGTAATTGTATATTGTATACCTTTATTATATGGTTTGATACTTTCAAGACAGACCTTGTATTCACTAAATCACTGTTACCATCTCATATAACTCCTTTGATGAGGACTAAAGTTAATGTGCCAATACAAGAGATGTATGGTGATGACTACCAAAATACATAAAATGTATGAAGACAATTTTATGCGAGTAGTTGAAAAATGATGAAATTTATTGTTGCTAATATATCACTCTGAAAACAAACTGCTTGGGGATGCTGGATAGTGGGTCAATATCAGGGAGTCAATAGGTGAGTTGGCTGTTGGGCATCAACACAGAGCATTTCTTAATGTGTGAACTTGTACAAAAATCACAGCCTATTCTCAGTGAAATGTTTTGTTGAAGGAAAATTGAATTAATTTAAATGTCACTGCTTTCATGTTTTAACTAACATCACAGAAGTACAAAGGATGGTAAGACAATATTTTGAACAACTACGCCAACAAATTAGAAAATTTGGGTGAAATGGATTCATTTCTCAAAACATACAATCTTCTCAAACTGAATCAGAAAAAGGTAAGAAAATATGACTAGGCAAATCACAATTAATGAAATTGAAGCAGTAATGAAAGAAGAAATCACAGAAAACAAAAGTCCTGCATCAGATGCTATCACAGGCAATTTTTACCAAACGTTCATCTTTATTTATATTTTTAAATTATATTTTGTTGATTATGCTATTACAATTGTCCCAACTTTTTGCCCTTTACCTTCCTCATTCCAGCAGGCCCCGCTCCCTCAGGCCATCCCTATACCAATGTTCATGTCCATGGATCATGGGCATAAGTTCTTTAGCTACTCCATTTTCTGTACTATATTTTACATCCCCATGGCTTTTCTGTAACTTACAATTTGTACTTCTTAACCCTTTTACCTCTTCACCCAACCTCCCACACCTCCCAATCATCTGGCAACTGTCAATATGCTTTTTATAGCCATGATTCTGTTTCTGTACTTTTTGTTTGCTTAGTTTGTTTCATAGATTCAACCGCTGATAGTTGTGAATTTATTGATTTTATTCATGATACTTTAATGTTCATAGTTTTGATCTATTTCTTATAGAATTCCCTTTAACATTTCATATAACAATGGCTTAATGATGATGAACTCCTTTAGTTTTACCTTATCTGGGAAGTACTTTATCTGCCCTTTGATTCTAAATGATAGCTTTATTGGAGAGAATAATCTAGGTTGTAGAGCCTTGCTTTATATCACTTTGAATATTTCATGTCAATTAGTTCTGGCCTGCAAAGTTTCTATTAAGAAAGCAGCTGACAGTCTTATGGAAACTCCTTTGTAAGTAACTGTTGCTTTTCTCTTGCTACTTTTAAGATTCTCTCTTTGTCTTTAATCTTTGGCATTTTAATTATGATGTGTCTTGGACTGAGTCTCTTTTCATCCATCTTGTTTGGGACTCTCTGTCTTCCTGAGCTTGTATATCTATTTCCTTCATCAAATTAGGGACATTTTTTCATTATCTTTTCAAATAGAGTTCCAATTTCTTGCTTTTTCTTTTCTCCTACTGGCAACTTTTATGATGTGAATGTTGGAATACTTGAAATGGTCCAATAGGCTCTTTACACTATCTTCATTTTTTGCACTTGTTTTTCTTCTTGTTCTAATTCATTGTGTTTTTTCTTCCTTATGTTCCAAATCATTGAACTGATTCTCAGCTTTATCTCTTCCAATGAATTAGAACAACAAGAACAGAATTATACATATATAGACCATTTGGAGGGATGGAGAAGGGGGAAAATAGGGGAAATGTTCAGGGATTAACACGTACAAAATAGACAGGGGCATGTTAAGAACAGTACAGTAAATGGAGTAGACAAAGAACTTACATGCATGACTCATCAACATGAACTAAGAATGGGGGGTTGCTGGATGGAATTGGTATACTGGGTAGAGGGGGCAAAGGGAGGAAGTTGGAACAACTGTAATAGCATAATCAAAACATATTTTATTTTATTTTTATTTTTAAAAGATTTTATTTATTATTTTCAGAGAGAGGGGAAGGGAGAGAGGCAGAGAGAGAGAGAGACATCAATGTATGGTTGCCTTTCACCTACCTCCAGGCATAGACCTGGCTGGAGATCTGGCTTGCAACCTTGTTATGTGCCCTGACTGGGGAATTGAACCAGCGCAGCGACCTTTGGGTTTGCAAGCCAGTGCCTTATCCACTGTGCCACCAGCCAGGGCTTCAAAATATATTTTAAAACATAAAGAAAAAAAATTATCCCATTTATAATTTCATAAACAATTAATAAAACACCTAGAAATAAATTTAACCAAGGAGGTGAAAGACCTATTCACTGAAAACTATAAACACTGATGAAAGAAGTTGAAGAAGATACAAAGGAAAGAAAAAAGATTGCATTTTCATTGACTAGAAATAATATTGTTCAAATGTTCATATTACCCAAAGCAGTTTATATATTTAATGCAAACTTTTACAAAATTTAATGGCCTTTTTTTGGAACAAATAATCCTTACATATATATGGAATGATGAAAGACCCCACATAATCAAAGCAATTTACAGAAAGAACAAAGCTGGGGTCATCAGGCTTCCCAATTTCAAAATATGTTACAAAGCTATAGAAATCAAAACAGTATTGTATTGGCATAAAAACAAACACTTAGGTCAATGAAACAGAAAAGAAAGGCCAGGTATAAATCCATGCATTCATGATTAATTAATTGATGGTAAAAAGCCAAGAATATAGAATGGGAAAATGAGAAAAATAGTCTTTTCAATAAATGAGTTTATGAAAACTGGACAGCCACGTGTGTGTGTGTGTGTGTGTGTGTGTGTGTGTGTGTGTATCCATTAAAAAGAAGGAATTCTGTCTTTTGTAATAACATGGATGGACTTTGAGGGTATAAGTGAAATAAATCAAAGAAAAACAAATACTGTATGATGTTATATGTAGAATCCAAAAAACAGAACTCATAGAAATAGAGAATGGGTATGGGAGAAATGAGTGTAAGTGCTCAAAAGGTACAAACTTACAGTTATAATGTAAATAAGTTCTGGGAATGTAATGTACAGCATGGTGATTATAGTTAAAAGTACTGTACTGCATATTTGAAAGTTTTAAGAAAGTAGATTAAAATTTCCATTTGCAAGAAAATATTGTAATTATGTGGTGTGATAGATATTAACAAAACTTATTGTGGTGATCATTTCACAACATATACATATGTATTCAAATCATTATGTTGTACACCTAAAACTAATATGTGTTAATACATTTCAATAAAACTGGGAGAAGAAAAAGGGATCAGAGAAATGGAGAAGGAGCCAGTGAACGTAGGAACCAGAAAAATAGAGGTACTTACAACAAAAATTTTAAATTTTTTTTCTTTTTGACAATAAAACATAGAATGCAGGTACATGTTTATGCTTTTATTGCTAAATGTCAAAATGCCAACAACTATGGTATCTTCAAGTTAAATCCTAAGAATGAATTACAACACAGTCAAAAGATTTATGAAAAAATCTCTGCACCATTAGTTTATGGGTATTTAATAAATAGGAAAATTGATGACTGAGAGTGACATATCCATGAAGTGCATATTTACAATGTACTACTGTTAGAACAGGAAATTACCTATGAGTGCCTATCAATCAGCTTTAATCTTATCTTTTTTGAACTGAGATGCTAAAATGAATACAGGGGAACTTTGGTTCTTGAACTTGAGTTGTTCTGAAAAAAAAAGAAAAACTGTTGAAGAAGGGATTTCTTCAAAAACTGAATCTCCTTTGTCACCTGAGAGCCATGTGACTGATTACACAGCATGAAAGGGTTATTGGGTAGAGAGTCAAGAACCAAAGTTTTGTTAGAAACTGAGACTTTTTTTTCCATGAACATCTTGGTTGATAACTGAATTGTTCAAGAACATAGGTTTGACTGTATATACATTCTTTACAGACTATAGGTGGTTTTAAAAAATTCTCAAAAACGTAAACACTACAGGGTAGAGACATTGAAGATAGTTTTACTGTTGAATAATGTGACAACACAGAAAGAACACTTTTTAAAAATCCTCAAAATGATCCATTTTTCTAATTTCTTCACAAAATGGGTTATTTTTATAAATAGGATAAAAAAGGGGACATACAGACCTTCTGAGTTATTTTTCATGTTCAAATATATTTATAGTAAAAATTAAATACTTTTAATAGTTTACTTAAGTAGAAACATGTTTTTCTAATGCATAAGTAATGCTAGTCATCATCCATTCAAACACATTTATTAAGTATTTACAATTTTTCATGCACTGTGTCAGGACGCAAGAAGAGAATGACATAATTCTTGCTCTAGAAGTGCCCACAATCAAGCTGAAGAGACATTTCTTTCCTTTTTTACATGATGAGGCCATTTGTGAACAAATGGGACTGATCTGCTCCATAACCTAAGAGACTGGCTCTCAAATCCTGACTCCACAGAGCAACAGACCAAGGTGTTTAAAAGCTACAAGAAATTGATGTTTGTGGTTTTTATTTCCACACAGAAAAAGAAATTAATAAGTTTTTCTTTATTAAATTATTTTCCATGCTGAACATGTAGTTAGAAAAGCTGACCTGCACAAATACATTTTTATTAGTAAACTTAGTTCATATAATCAAATCAATTATGAAAGTATTTCAAAGCAGTCCCCAAGCTCTGCCAGAACAGATCTAAATATTACTGTGTTTATATACTTTGATTCTGAATGACTGTCTGCCTACAAATAGAACAGGTGTCCTTTTCCTGTGATAAACTAATAATTTGTATGGTTTTGGTAGTGATAATGACTGATGACCTCTAGTCATTAATCAAATGTTAAAACGTTCAGTACATAATTTCTGTTTAAGAAGGCAGACAAATTTGTAATACAATCTAAAGAGTTCATTAAAAGTTACTAAAAAGTTTTAGAGCCTGAACGACAATTCAATAATCTAAAAAAGGATGAACCCTATGGAATACTTCATTTAGTGAAGAAGTTGGATACATGACTGTTAGTCTTCTTGAGTGTATGAAAGAAGCCTGTATTTGCCATCAAAGAACAAAGCATGCTCACACATTTCTAAGACCAATAACTTCATAAGGCTTGCTGCCTTTCCAGATCTTCCAGGGCTGCATCTCCAGTCCAAAAGATAAGGTAGCTTTTAATCTTTTAAAAGCACAAGAGTCAGTTCCTAAGCTCTGGCAAATTTATATTTGCACTCAGTATAGCCATTCTCACCATACTACCAAGTCCTCTGCGGACCCAATGAGGTAACTTAGGGGAAAGATGGAAAGCAGGGACCAGGTGTTTTATAACCCAACACAGAGAAGCACAGGTGCTGCTGGTGAGGACAGAGCATAGTTTAGGACTTAAAGTAGTTGCTTGAAGACAAGAAAGTAGGAGGTAGGACCAGATAGCACAGAGGCACAAGAGAAAATGTCTACCCTGGAAGTGTTCCAAGCTTCAAAGCTCTGTAGAGAATGGTAACCAGGTCCTGTGACGTGACTTGTGATCTGTTGAAAGATCCAGTTCAGTTCTGAGGTTCAACCCTAACTACCTTAGCTCACATGCTACAAGTGGGAGACATTTTCTGAAGTTCATTCTAAATGTCAAGGCTAAGTGCTGCTTTGAGGGAACGGGGAACACATTATTAAAGAGGTAACAGTTGTGGAGCAAAAAGATATTGTAGGCCCTACTTCCTACTTTGTTCATTTATTTGTCATCATTACTTTACTTGCCAGAAACTCTTTCATAGAATTTTATTAATTTAAATATAATCAGACCTCAGTTGTCAGATGACAAAGCAAAACAGCATTAAGGATTTTTTTTTCCTTTTTTATTGTTGTTTCACAGCTATCCCAATCTCCTCAATGTTGCTTTTACCGCCTTACCCCGACTCCCAGAGTCAATGCACACTCTGTTGTCCATGTCCATGGGTCATTTATACATGTTTCTTGACTAGACCATTCTCCTTCTTCCCCCCTTACCCCCCTGTCCCCTCCCCTCTGGTCACTGTCAGTCTGTTCCTTGTTTCCATACCTCTGGTTATATTTTGCTCATTTGTTTGTTTTATTCATTAGTGCTCTGTAATAGGTGAGATCATATGGTATTTTGTCTTTCACCACTTGGCTTATTTCACTTAGCATAATACTCTCCAGTTCCTTCTTTCTTTCTGCTGCATAGTATTCCATTGTGTTAATGGACAACAGTTTTTTAATTTATTCATTTACTTATGAGCACTTACACTGTTTTCAAACAAGACAAAAAACAAAAGATATAGGCCCAGAAAATGCTCACCATTCCACTTGGCCAAAGTCTGGTCTCCTTCAAATCTGTATTAATGATGATTTTTCCAGAAGTTTTTCCTAATTAATTCCACCCAAATTTGTTCTCTTATAAACTACTGCGACCTAATATGTAGTCATAGAAAATGGTTTAACAAAATATGCAATAGTCAACATATTATTCCACGAGCATCTAAAGCTTCTAAGTTTAGTCTTTAGAATGTGGTCAAAGACTATACCTTGCATTTTTTCTGTTTATTCCCATCCCAGGGTTTGAATACTCTGTATATAGGAAGATCTTAAAGTTTTTGGCTAAACTATAATTTTAAGGAAACACTTTTTATTTCATACCAAGTAATGGTTTTTCAATATTTTATATTGTAACTCAGAGATTCTGTTAGATGAGTGCAAACATTACCATGCTGGAACCATCCAGAATCCCTGGGCCACCACATTGGCAGCCAGAAGTATAGTCACCAAACAAGATAAAAAATCTTATCAGATATTTCACATCATTGTCTTTAATCACTGAGGTAAGGGTAGCATCCAGGAAAGAGTTTAAAATCCATTGTCCATTCAAAGCAAATCAGGTCACTGCATTAATAATAGACAGAGTTTCTGGGAGGAAAATCATATATTTGCCAAATACCTCCACAACCACAAGAATATCTATGCTAAGAAAGCTAAAATGTGTGATAAAACTGGTGATGATACCTGTGTAGTGAATGTGCAGTGGATGTCCTATGTACAAGATATTAATTTGAAGTAGGTATTGCACTTTTATTAAACTAGTGTGAGTTTCCAAAGAAGTTATTGTGCAGAAACTTGAACTTGGTTATGTTTTTTAGCAGTCTTTATTCGTTCTGTAAACTTGGGTGACTTCAACTGCTTTCCCAGCAGGTAAACATATGTTCAAATGCTTATTAAAATTATTTCTGTAGGAAAAGCACACATTTGTGAGGCTTTGATTATTACAGCACTCAAACAACTTAGCTGTTCGTATGCTCTAATTGAGAAGCTATAAAGTTGATGAACTTATGCAGTATCCAACTTGGGATTCATAGGAAATAGCATCTATAATACAAAGCTATTCATAAATTTGGGGAAAAGGAAAAGGTCTCATAAAATATTCTAGCAAATGTCAAAGATTTATTATATAATTACATTTAAAAAAGATTTTATTCATTACCTTCAGAGAGAGAGGGATAGGGAGAGAGGCAGAAAGGGAGAGAGACATCCATGCATGGTTGCCTTTCACCTGCCTCCAGCTATGGACTTGGCTGGAGACCCGGCTTGCAACCTGTTTATGTGCCATGTCTTGGGGAATCAAACCAGCAACCTTTGGGTTCACATGCTGGCACCTTATCCACTATACCACCAGCCAGGGCCTAATTACATTTTTAATATAAAGAAAAGGTCTTAACCTATTTTATAAAGATTCCAGAAATAAAAAGTCACATGAGAAGGTCAGATTGCATGGCATTTCAAAAGTTTGTCTGCCTTTCTTAAAGAAAAAGAGAGGGAGACAGAGAGACAGAGAAAGAAGGAGGGAAGGGAGGGAGGGAGGAAGGAAGAAAAGAAGGAGAGAGTTCCAGCAAGATGAAGGAGGAGTAAGTGGAGTTACACCAATCTCCTCCCAGGTCTCATCTGGAATTATTTTTTTAGAGAAAAAGTCAGCTGGAATTACCAGCAGAACACCAGCTGGAAAGAAGCCCTATAAGCACAGACAGAACAGAAGAGGCCACTTCATCACAACATGACTGGTAGGAATCGCAGAAATGTGAGAGGGCTGGCTGGGCCCCCACAGGAGGTAGCCGCCAAAGGGACAGAGCCAGGGTCTCCACCTGAGAAGGGTGGGTTCTGGTCCCCTAGCTGGGTGTCCCAGCTATAGCAACATGGCAGAAAGTAGAGGAACATCCAGCTGAGGAGGGCCAAAAGCCCTGGAGTTTGTTGGCCTGAGAGAGCACTGGAGAAAGAGAACTACTAGGGTGACCACATTGAAAATATAATGGCACCCACCTACCCTGGGCTCCAGTGGAGGGAGGGCAGAGAGGACTGGAGACACATGGGGAGAGTTTGAGGTGGTTGCTTGGCGGGGAGAAGTGGGGAAGCAGCTGTGGGGATCCTAGTGCTGACTCAACGCCCACACCTTGGGCAGACGGCACTGCCCCAAGTGGTTTCTGTAGGAGGGTCCTCATAGCCCCGCCCACTGGAAACAATCTGCCCTGCCCAGTGTTGCCTGAGCCTGGTACCTGAACCTGGTGGTGCCTGAGCCTGGTGCCTGATCACAATTCTTTGACTTACATCTAAATAAATCTCTCCCTCCCTGCCATGTCTGAACATAAATACAATAGTTGGCACCTGAAGAGATATCTCTTACCCAGCAGTGCCTTGGCCTGGTGGCAGATTACAAACTCTCTGACTTACAGCTGGGTCAGTCAGTCAGCACCCCACAGTGGCTGGCAAGCTTGGTGGCTAATTCTAGATTCATTGCTTTGCAATGCATCAGCAGAGCTTGGGCCTGGCGGCTGATTAGAAATTCTCTGACTTACAGCTGGGTCAGACAAGTCAGCCGCACACAGCAGCAAGTGAGCCTGGTGGCTGATCATGGATTCATTGATTGACAACTGAGTTGATTTGTCCCACCCACTGGCCTCTGGGCCTGGTGGCTGATCACAAACTCATTGGAATACAATTAAATCTCTCAGTCTAGCCCAGTGGCCCCTTTGCCTAGCAGCTGATCTCAGATTCATTGGCTTACAATAGAATCTTTCAGTCAAGCCCAGCGTTACCTGAGCCTGGTGGCTAATCACAGATTCATTGGATTACAATTTTACCTTGCTGTCTAGCCCAGCAGCTCCTGAGCCTGGTAGCCAAACATAGATTAATTGGATTTCAATTGAATCTTACTGCCTAGCCCAGTGGCGCCTAATCATGGCAGCACATAAGATTCACTGATATACATCTGAATCTGTCCCACCAGGCTGCACCTGAGCTGGTGGTTGATCCATTGGATTACAATTGAAGCTCTCTGTCTAGCCCAGCAGGGCCTGAGTTTTGTAGGTGATTTACCACTCAATCAGTCTGTCACCCAAAGCAGCATCTGAGCCTGGTGATGGACCACAGATTGATAGGATTACAACTAAATCAATCCTTCCAGCATGGCAGTTTCTTAGCCTGGCAGCTGATAACACAATCTGACTGGATTACAACAAAATCTGAAAATGGGGAGAAAAAGAAACAGTCCATCACCAAAAGGAAAGGAGAAATACCCAGAAAAATCACTAAATGAAACAGAGCCAAGCAAACTATCAGATACGGAATTCAAAAGAATGACGATAGAGAAGATCAATGAGCTCACCAGCTCAAATAAAACTACAAACAATGCCAGGGGAACTATAAACAACTCCAGGGGAACTATGAAGAACTCCAGGGAAGTGACAGAGAACTTACTGAAAACTATACCAGCATTAAAAAGGACTTTGAAACTGTCAGTGAGAGCCAGGAGGAAATGAAGAATACAATTGTTGAATTGAAGAATACAGTAGAAGGAATCAACAGCAGGCCAGATGAAGCAGAGAATCAGATCAGTGAGCTGGAGGACAACATAGAAAAATATTCCAAGACAGTGCAAGAGAATGAAAAAAGGCTGAACAAGAATGAAGAGGTTGTAAGAGAGCTTCAGGACAACATGAAAAGCAAGAATATCTGTATCATAGGGATACCAGAGGGAGAAGAAAAACAAGAAATGGAAAATCTGTTAAAAAAAAGTAATGATAGAAAACTTCCCTAACATAATGAGTGAAAACATTACTCAAGTTCAGGAAGCACAGAGGGGCCCAATGAGGATGAATCCAAACAGACCCACTCTAATATACATTATGATTAAAATGACAAATTTCAAAGACAAAGAGAGAATTCTAAAAGCATCAAGAGAGAAACAGCAAATAACATATAAGGGGGTTTCAATAAGGGTATCAAATGATTATTCAACAGAAACAATACAAGCCAGAAGGGAATGGCAAAAATATATTCCAAGTAATGGAAAACAAAGGCCTGCAACCAAGAATACTCTACTCATCAAGGCTCTTATTCAAAATGGAAGGAGAAATAAGGAGTTTCTCAGACAAAAGTAGACTAAAGTAGACAAAAGTAGACTAAAAGAATACATCTCTACCAAACCAGCATTACAAGAGATGCTAAAGGACCTGCTTTAAAAAGAGGAAGAAACAGAAAGAGAGACAGAGAGGAACACAGGTACAAAGGGAGAAAATGGCAATAAATAAGTATCAATTAATAATAACCTTAAATGTAAATGGATTAAATGCATTAAAAGACATAGGGTAGCTGAATGGATAAGAAAATATGACCCACATGTATGCTATCTTCAAGAGACCCATCTCAGAACAAAGGATCAACACAAATTGAAAGTGAGAGGATGGAAAAATATATATCAAGCAAATGGACATTAAAAAAAAAAAAAAGGCTGGAGTAGCAATACTTATTTCAGACAAAATAGATTTTACAATGAAGGCTATAAAAAGAGATAAAGAAGAAGGACATTTCATAATACTTAAGGGAACAATCCATCAAGAAGATATCACTCTGGTAAACATATATGCACCTAAAATAGGAGCTCCAAAATACATAAGGAAAATCATAGAGGACTTCTAGAAGGATATGGACAGCAACACACACTAATAGTAGGAGATTTTAATAACCCATTATGAACAATGGATCAATTTTCAAAACACACACACACACACACACACACACACACACAAGGATATTGTGGCATTGAACAACAATCTAGAGGAAATGGACCTAAGTGATATATACAGAAGCTGTCACCCCAAAGAAGCAAACTACACATTCTTTTCAAATGCACATGGAACATTCTCAAAGATAGAACACATGGTAGGTCACAAGACAAGCCTCCACAAATACAGGAAAATTGAAATCATACCACACATCTCAGATCACAATGGCTTGAAGCTAGAAACCCATCTCAAGGTAAAAAAACCAAAAGCACTCTAGCTCATGGAGACTAAATAACAAGCTTTTAAGCAATGAATGGGTTAACAATGAGATCAAAGATGCTCAACATCACTAGCCATCAGAAAGGTGCAAATTAAAACCACAGTACGATACCACCTCACACCTGTCAGAATGGCAATCATCAACAAATCAACAAGCATCAAGTATTGGCGAGGATGTGGGGCAACAAATCAACAAGCATCAAGTGTTGGCGAGGATGTGGGGCAAAGCGAACCCTGATGCACTGTTGGTGGAAATGCAGATGGATGCAGCCACTATGGAAAACAGTATGGAGTTTCCTTCAAAAGCTAAAAATGGAACTGCCTTTTGATCCAACAATTCCACTACTAGGAATATACACAGAGAACCCTGAAACACCAATTCATAAGAACTTACAGACCCCTATGTTCATTGCAGCACTATCTATAATAGCCAAGTGCTGGAAACAGCCTAAGTGCCCATCAGTGGATGATTAGATAAGAAAACTTGGGTACATTTACACAGTGGAATACTACACAGCAGAATGAAAGAAGGAACACCTAACCTTTACAACAGCATGGACAGAACTGGAGAGTATTATCCTTAGTGAAATAAGCCAGTCAGTGAAAGACAAATACCATATGATCTCACTCATTACATGACACTAACAAACAAAACAAACAAATAAGCAAAACAGAACCAGATATATGAATACAATGAAGAGTCCTTTAGTTGGCAGAGGGGAAAGGGCTGGGGGAAGGTGGAAGAGGAGGCAAAGAAAGGGAGCCATTTAGTTAGGGAATTAGCATGCAAGAACCATGGACATGGATAATAAGTGGGATTGACTTTGGTGGGGAGTGGGTGGGTGGGGAAGGGGACAGAGGGGAGTAAAAAGGGGATGGATGTAATACAACATCAATAAAATTAAATTAAAAAATGATCCAACTATATGCTGTATACAAGAGATTCACTTTAGTTTCAAATACAAAAAGTGAAATTTTGAAAAATTATATTTTATGTAAATAGTAACCCAATTATCTGTGGAGAGTATACTAATATCATTCAAAATAAACATATCAGAATGCTTGCAAGGGACATAAATAATGTATATTAATAAAAGTTTCAATATAGCAAGATAGTAAAATAATTATAAACATGTACACACCTGACAACAATTGCTCAAAATATATCTGATGCAGAAACTGTCAGGATTGAATGGAGATATACACAGTTTTACAGTAATAGTTGGAGATTTCAAAACTCCACTTTCAATATGGACAGAAAAGAGACAGAAGATAAGTAAGGAAACAGAAAACCTGAACAGCACAATACACATTCTTCTCTAGTGCACATGGGACAGTCTCCAGGATAGACCATGTTAATCCACAAAACTTATTTCTATGGATTTTAAAAGACTGAGATCAGACAGAGCTTCTTTTCTAAACACAACTTGACATTAGCAATCAATAACGGAAGAAAATAGAAAAATCTCAAACATATAAAATTCAACAGTTCACTCTTTTTTGTTTTCCTTTATACTGAAGAGTATTATGCTTAGTGAAATAAGCCAGTCAGTGAAGGACAAATATCATATGATCTCACCCATTACAGAACAATAATGAACAAAACTAACAACAAGCAAAACAGAACCAAATATATGAATACAGTGAATAGGCCTTCAGTGGTCAGGGGGAAAGGGGTTGGGGGGAGGGGGGAGGCAGAGGCAAGGAAGGGGAGCAGCTTAGACAAGAACCTAGTATAAAGGAACCATGGACATGGACAACAGGTGGGATTGACTTTGGGGGGAATGG